>CAIGRP010104601.1:0-15812 GCA_903798385.1 Fraxinus cuspidata | reverse complement strand
AGGGATGACAGAAAAATCCGACAAATCCGATACTCGCGAATCCGGTCCCAAACGGATTATTCACTTAATTGTATATTCTGGTCGGGGACTGGGCGGGTATGGGTACCACGTCCCGTTTAATTTTTTTTCTTAGTATTCATTACTTTAAATGGGAAATTTAGTTTTAATAGAAAATGATAATTAAGATTATCTAAAAAATTATGACAAACAATAAAAGTTTTAGTTTACTAAATATATTTGAATAATTTAACTTTTAAAAATAAATAAAAAATAAAAAATATATTATTTTCTCATTTTAATGGGACAATAAAATGAATTATCAAAAAATTTTGAAAAAAAAAAATGGGACAAGGGCCACACCCCGTCTTAAATAGGTAACAGGGTGGGAATTGCCAGCGGGGCAGGGGGCGAGAGAGGTTGCCTCGCCCCGCCCCGCCCCGTTGTCATTCCTAGATAAGCCTAGAGGTACAAAATGCACTCTAGTTTTCAGCTATGAGGAGGGAGAGAACTTTTCTCATTCTATTTGACAAACTCATAGAAATGATTCTGTATAGAACATTGCAGAGGGAGATTGCGCGAAACTCAGAAATGTAGTCTGCGCTATTCTTCTCGCGACCATCACAACAATAGTCGTGTTAATTAGTCTATTAGATTTGCCCTCATCAAAAACAACCAATAATGCAACAAAATTTTCCTCTTTCTTGGAAACCCAATATTTCGGGTTAAAAAGAGGGCGAAAACCGTCAACCTTGAGTGCTATATTCGACCCCATACTCATAGGTGCCTTGGTGATATAAATCGACTGTAAATGTCATCGGTAGTAAGATGATCAGAATTAATAGCTCTAGTCCAAAGATCAATGTCAAAACGAGATGGCTACTCACTATCAAAAAGACCAGAGGAAAAATTATCAATTAAACCCACAACTCTGAGTGCTGGTTCAATGATCCACATTCCATCAGACCATTTGAAGACGCTTGATTGAAATTTTCCAGCGTCGACTGCCTTAGCATGGAAGTATTTTTAATTTCGATCTTCCTCAAGTCTTTCAGCACAGGTTATTTCTTCCAGTAACACTTTTTTTATGCAAAGATCTTCAATATCCAACTCTGGATATCCATGTAGGGGTGGGAATGGGGGGTGAGCCAGCTCACTCGACCAAATTGTTGTTTGGCTTGCACCAGGGCGAATCGAGGACCAAATTTCAGATCCGGATAATACGTAAAAAAAATAAAATTACACAAGAATTTTTTTTTTCTTTTACATAAAATTTTTTTTTCTACTAAAAAAAAATTAAATGGGTTGGGGGCGGACGGGCTGTAGCACGGTCCCGCCCCCCCTAAATCTGCCCCTGGCTTGCCCCATGAGCTGCTCGTGGCTCGTCAATTTTATTTTATTTTTTTATTATTGAAAATGACATATTCACTTATTATGACGATTCGGCTAGTGAGCTAGCTCATGCGAGCCAATGAACGGCTTGCACAAGAGAACCATTGTTTGGCTCGTGCTTGCAGCTCGTCGGAATGTGAGCCGAGTTGCTGGGGCAAGCGGCTCGCCTCACCTCCCATCCGTAGCCATATGTGGCTGAACATGGGGCGTTATATAGAGATTCCAACTGTCTTTTTCGGTTGAGGTCTCCATGCCAATGTCAGAACCTCCTCTTAAACTGAGTGCATCGTTTACAAACTCCTAGATTCTGCCGAATATTTGAGAAACGACTATAGTGGTCGACCCGGCTGCCCAATTCACTCCAATTCTCTATTTATTTTGGGAGATTTTTAAAATAGTCGACTATAAAATCATGAACGATAAAGATTAAGGAAAAAAACTTGGTTTGGACATAAGAATTGTTGATTAAACTGTCATACTTCTCGACATCATTTAAGGTATGCAATATTTTATGGTTTATTGTCGCACTAATAATCACTAACGTGCTTAAAAATGTATCACCTGCCTAACAAATGTCTACAATTATTGTGCTATTAAAGCATTCTCTTAAAAATTGGACTAACCTTATCGATTCGATAAGAGCAAACGACAATCAATTCGCTAGTCCAATTATATGCTAAAAAATGCACTTCAAAAGATTGAGATGAAATCCGATCAACCGAAAATTGAGTGAACGATCCTCGGCTTGTATGTATAAAATTTTAAATCGAGATCCAATGTCGACGTAAGCATATGCTTCTTTGACAACAAGAACTTAAATGACTCTTGTTTGATAGTCAACATTTTCCATGGAAAATGGAAAAAAAAAAAAAAAATTTCATTTCCATCCTATTGTCTTGTTTTATAGACAAAATTTGGCATGAAAAATATTTTCCCACCCCCCACCCACGCGCCTATTTTCTTGCTTTCTTGGGAATTCCTTTTCCCAACTTTTTGTTGGTAAATGGAATTCTAGCTTCTGGTCGAATTTTTTTTTTTTTTTGGCAATGAAAATAACTTTTATAACCAATTGTAAAAAAAAACAATAAAAAAAAATTCACTTTAATGGACAATTTCCATGTAAAACGAAGTCAAATGAACACTGAACTTTGATGAAAAAATGGTGAAAAAATAGTTTTCGAGCAATTTTTTTTTTTTAAACTTTTTGCAATGGTAACAAATTTCATAACCAATTGTAAAAAAAAAAATTCACTTTAACGAACAATTTTCATGTGAAATAAAGCCAAACGTGAACAAAAAAATCCAAATTTTCAAAAAAATTTTGGGTGAAAAAATATACCATAAAATGAAGTTAAACGAACACTAAACTTTGATGAAAAAATAGTGAAAAAATAGTTTTCGAGCAATTTTTTTTTTTTTTTTTGGGCAATGGTAACAAATTTCATAACTAATTGTAAAAATAGAAAAAAAAAATCACTTCAATGGACAATTTCCATGTAAAATAAAGCCAAACGTGAACAAAAAAATCTAAAATTTCAGGTGGAAAATTATACTAATCAAACACACTTAGGTCCTGTTCGACACTCATTCTCATTTTTTTCTCTTTCTGCATTTTAACCACACATTCTCCAAATATAATAATATTACACACAAATCTAAAACTTTTCAACCACACATTATTCCATCAATCACTATTCCGGAATTCATTTTTTCTCCAAAATTTCTCCAAAATGGGTGTCAAACACAAGTTTAATTAACAATTTCCCGCAAAATAAGTTTTAGACAATTACTCTACATGAAATTCGTTTTCTTTCCACCATTGCAATCAAACGGCGTTAACCCTGGGACTCAAGTATTAATTAATGTTCACCTCGAATCATCTGAAAGACCTCGTCTAAGGTGCAATTTTTGATACTGCATGAGAAAATCAACATCAATTTGCCCCAGGAGCATACATCCACTGATCACAATCCCAAACTTTTTCCCTTCCACCAGAAAACTGAACTTTTCAGTTAGCTCTAATGGACAAACTATCAAAAACCACAGCTTTACGCACCTACTCCATGATCCCTCAAAGATTCGATCTTTCAGTGAGACAAAATTCCTCCACGCACTCACCATCAAAATGGGTTCAATCCCAACACAGCAACCCGTTTTCCTTCACAACAATATCATCAAGAATTATGCGTTGTTTGGTGAATTTTACTCG
This sequence comes from Fraxinus cuspidata, assembly GCA_903798385.1. NCBI lineage: Eukaryota > Viridiplantae > Streptophyta > Magnoliopsida > Lamiales > Oleaceae > Fraxinus > Fraxinus cuspidata. The sequence continues at coordinate 12,214 of CAIGRP010104601.1, read as the reverse complement.
GCGTGCAAACTGTTCGATGAAATGTCTCACAGAAATGTTGTATCCTATAATACCATGATTTCTGCGTGTTGTCAATATGGATTTTTAGAGGAAGCCTGGAAATTGTTTTCTGACATGAGAAAATGTGATTTTAAGCCTACACAGTTTACATTTGGCGGGCTCTTATCGTGTGATTCCTTGGCTATTTTTGAAGGAATGCAGTTGCAGGCACTGATTGAAAAGAATGGATTGTTCTGTGCTGATCCTTTTCCTGGAACTGCATTGTTAAGTATGTATGGGAGACACGGATGTTTAGATGAAGCTATTGTGGTATTTGAATGCATGCCTGAGAGGAACTTGGTGAGCTGGAACTGTATGATATCATTGTTTGGCCAAATGGGTCTTGTTGAAAATTGTATGTTTTTGTTAAGCGAGCTCATGAGAAGTGAAATAGGAGTGTCTGAGTATTCGTTCGTGGGTATCTTATCTTGTTTTGATGGAGAAAATAAATTGCAATTAGGAGAGCAGATACATGGAGCTGTAATCAAGTATGGATTTGAATGTTTAGCTTCAGTGAGTAATTCTCTGCTTAATATGTATGCGAAGTGTGATACCAAATGCTCGGCAGAGAAATTTTTTGAGCAGGTTCTTGTTATGGACATTGTGTCGTGGAACACACTAATCGGAGCAATGGTAAAAAGTGCTAGACCAGCCAGAGCATTTGATCTCTTCCTGGAAATGTGTGCACACGAATTCTTGCCTAATGAGACAACATTTGTAAACGTTCTTAGTTCTTGCACAAGCATGCATACATCACTTTATGGGGAACTCATCCATGCTAAGATGATCAAGAAAAGATTCCAATCCGATGTGTATGCTGGTAGTGCTTTGGTTGACTTTTATGCTAAATGTGATAAAGTTGAAGAAGCGCACCTCTGTTTTGATGAAATAACTGAGAAGACTTCAGTTTCTTGGAATTCTTTGATGTTGGGATATTCAAAGAGAGATTTTTCTGTTCCAGTTAGGCTGTTGAAAGATATGTTTTACTTAGGTTACCAGCCCAATGAGTTCTCATTTTCTATTGTTATTAAATCATCGTTGCCATTAGAGTTGTTCCAACTTCATGCATTGACAGTAAAGTTGGGTTATAAAGAGAATGCATATGTGTTAAGCTCTCTTATCAGCTCCTACGCCAGAAATGGTTTCGTATCTGATGCCTTGATCTTTGTTGCTTCTGATATCATGCCCCTTTCTGTTGTTTCATCCAATGTAATTGCTGGGATTTATAACAGAACTGGCCAATATGAGAAAACTCAAGAGTTATTTGCTGTCATGGAGGAACCTGATGTTGTATCATGGAATATTTTGATTGCAGCGTGTTCTAGAAATGGAGACTATAAAGAAGTTTTTGAACTTTTCGATCACATGCGAAGATCTCTAGTCTGTCCTGACAATTACACATATGTTAGTCTCTTTAGCGTTTGCACCAAATTATGTAACCTTGCTTTGGGCTCTTCTCTTCATGGTCTAATTATGAAAACTGATTTTAATTCTTGCGACACATTTGTGTCTAACATCGTGATTGACATGTATGGGAAATGTGGGAGTCCTGAGAGTTCAGTTAAGATCTTCAATGAAATAAATATAAGGAATGTTATTTCATGGACGGCTCTTATTTCAGCCCTTGGATTGCACGGTCATGCAAATGAAGCCTTAGATAAATTCAGGAAGATGGAAGCAGAGGGTTTTTGGCCAGATAAAGTTGCTTTTCTAGCTCTTCTTTCTTCTTTTAGACATGTTGGGGATGTGGAACAGGGAATGGAATTGTTTAGGCAAATGAAATCGAAGTACGGGGTTGAACCCGAAATGGATCACTATCTCCTTCTTGTTGATCTACTGGCTAGATATGGGCATCTCAAAGAGGCCAAGCAACTAATTTTGGGGATGCCTTTCCCGCCAAATGCATTGATTTGGCGCAGTTTCCTTGAAGGATGCAAAAGACAAAGAACTGTGGAAGATTTAGCTCTGGCAGCATAAACACAAAATCAACTTCTACATATTGTTATACACGCCTGTTGGCAAAATTGCTTGTAATGCATGGAGGATCATTTGTGGACTTGATCATTTTTCATATGTTTTGAATATTTCAAGAAAGTATAGAGTTGCAAATGGCTAATAGTATGGTAGTGAAGTTCTAAATTATAGTGAGAAAGCTCAGTAAATCCAATACTGGCTTGAAGAGGATTGATGTTCATCTCAGATCATGTTTTATTCCATATCCGTGGCAGCTTTGATATAAGTATGGGAAATGTGGGGGCAGCAGCAGCTGGGTGTTTGAAGAGAGAGCGTAATGAATGAGGAGTAATTGATCCTCCTCGCACAAAAGATGGACTAATTAGTGATCTGACTGAACCTCGGTATGCTCATTGAATAGCCGCTCAAAGAGTAAATCAAAGGATGGTCTGAAGAGTATAAAGACTGCTTGATCTCAAAAATTTATTTTTATTTCTTCATCAATGCAAGAGTTTAACCGTTCCACATTTTGAAGCATATAGAACAATTGGAAGTAACTTACGTCTTTACTACACAGTTGTAAAGGAGAATCTGTGGCCTCTTGTTCATCGGCCCTCCTTGATGAGTTATTTTCTTGATTGTATTCTCGAACTGAATAGATATCGACGAGTGTATAGCTTTCAGATACTGATTATTTCATTTTTTTCTGTAAACAAGCTTTAGATTGGTAAACGATCAGATTAAAAAAGTTTCATATAATTTTCCCTTTCTTGTTCTATTTTTCTGGAAGGATACTGATCCTTGAATTATGCTAATTTGGCCTTATATATATAACTGTTTTAACATAATTTTGAGCTCTAATGAATTGTTTTTCAGAACAGCGTTTAATTATGTGTCAAAGCCTTCTTTATTTCTGGTTTTTTCTTCCATCTTGTGTTTTTGATGTTTTGTCTTCTTCTCCTCTTTCATTCTCCAACACAGGTTTTTACTGAAGAGGAAAAACCTCCCCTCCCTTTTTCTTACCTGCCTCTATTCATGGGGGAGGATAAGACCTCATTTTTGTTGGAAGGAATACAGGAACTCGTTATAGTAGATGAGTTCCGAATCTTGCCAGCTATCTGGGGAGCCAGAAAAAGAAGCAAGGTCAGGTGTGTCAGTTGTGTACTTGGTGATCTCGGTGTTAAAGTTCTTGGCAACATTCATACCTAGCGCCCTCAAGCTTAGATGCTCGAGCAATATTTCTCCCTGGTGACCACTCCAGCAAGAGGAAGAAGCTTGAAATATTTCACTCCATTGAGCATGTTTAGCGAGTGAGTATTTAATAATGTATTATCAATATTTTTAGGAAAAATGATACTTGTACGTCTCGGGGTTCTCCATGTAAGGGGGTGTAACCCATGTATACACCCTTGTGTACGTGTAGCTTCTTCCTATTTTTAAATTCGACAAGAGCATGGGCTACAAAAAGATCGATGATATATTAAGGATAAAAGATCAAAGAATACACATATATACCATAATCTTGAAAAGTTATATACTCGAACATTTGTTCCCAATAGTCCCTCCATGCGAGAGGTGTAAACTAGGATGTATACCCTTATGTACGTATAACATCTCCCTATTTTTAAATTTGATATGAACATGAATTTTAAAGAGGTTAGGGATATATTAAGTACAAAAGATCAAAGAATACACATATATACTATAATCTTGAAGAGTTATTTACTTGAACCTTTGTTCCCAATCTCGATCGAGGTGCTGGAATGAAAATCAACCAAAATAGTGTTGCCAGTCGTTATTCACTCCAGTCAAGTGCTAGTTATGTCAATTCAGTGGACCGGAAAGGAGATATTACAACAAAATCTATTAGCCGAATATGACCAACACGCGCCACCAATGGATGTGCGCAAGTCACCACCCCACTTAATTTATCTCTCAAACCCCAACAATCTGAACCGTCCATTCTCATCCCATAATCGTAACGCCAAAATCCTAGCCCTTAGATTTCGGGTACCCTACCCTTCTCGGCCGCCTATCTCCTCCATTGATAAAGAAACAGAAAGTTTCTTCAGCAGGTATGGTTTCAAAGCCCCAGCTTAGCTATAGGTGTATTATTATATTTAGTTCTTATATGTATATAATTCATTGACTTTAGTAAAAATTTTTCTATATATGTATATCAGTCAGCTCTTTCTGCAAAACTCGTTTGTGTATATGCGTGTGGTGTGTGTGTAAAAGTTTTACATACTGAAAGTCAAGATTTTCTTGAAGTTCTGAGTGTGCAAGGTGGGTTTTTGGGACAATGTTGGGTGGTGGAAATGAAGGGTCCAAAGAAAAGAAGAAGTGGGCAGAGAGTAAAGTTTATACGAGAAAATCATTCAAAGGGCTTAAAAATAGTAAAAATCTGTCAAGAGAACAACAGTCAAAAACCCAAGAAATGGTTCCCCAGGGGTCGAATATGACGAAAAGATTAGCTAATTCCGGTGTTGATGCTGCCTCAGATAATTTTTCGGGTTTAAATCATGATGGGTTGGTGGAGAATGGCGGGATTTTGAGGCCGGAGAATAGGGTTACTATAAATTTGTCAATGAAGTCGAAAAAGGAGGCACGAGAGCTGAAGAGGAAGCTGGAGGGTGAGCGGAATATGGTTTGGAGTTTGATGAAGAAGATTGAGGCGAATGAGAAGCAAAAGAATGATCATGGGTTTGATAAGAGCTCTGGGAATAATGTGCCTGTGGGACCGCCTTGCATATTAAAACCGTTGAATCAGTTGAGCGTGTCGGTAGTTGAGGATAGTCAGGGTGGGAGTGAGAATGTGGAGAAAGAGAAGAGGACCCCAAAGGCAAATCAGTTTTATAGGAACTCCGAGTTTTTACTCACAAAGGATAAGTTTCCTTCTGCGGAAAGTAACAAGAAACTGAAATCGAATGGGAAGAAGGGAGGGAGTGAATCGGGTAATAGTTTTGGACTGGGAAAGTTTTCAATTCAAATTTTGAAGAGTTGCAGTGCGCTGTTAGAGAGATTGATGAAGCACAAGCATGGTTGGGTGTTTAACAAGCCAGTTGATACAGTTGCTCTTGGTCTGCATGACTACTTTGAGATTATTAAAAATCCTATGGATCTGGGTACTGTGAACGCTAAGCTGAACCAGAATGTGTACAATTCTCCCATAGAATTTGCTGAGGATGTTAGGCTCACATTTCAGAATGCTATGACATATAATCCAAAAGAGCAAGATGTTTATATGATGGCTGAGCAGCTGTCCAAGATATTTGAGAACAAATGGGCGAGTATAGAGGCTGATTATATGCACGAGTTGAAGCTTTCTGTAGATGTTGAAGTGGGTTCCCCTACACCTACATCTCGGAAGGCTCCTCCACAATCACGACCATTGCCTGATATGAGAAGAGTTCTTGATAGATCAGAAACTATGACACATCCTATTGATCCTCAACGAAGATCTACCAATCTTGTTCGATCTGGCAGGATTGCTACAACAAAGAAGCCAAAGGCGAAGGATCCTAATAAAAGAGAGATGACGTTTGAGGAAAAGAAAAAACTTAGCATAAATTTGCAGAGTTTACCTTCTGAGAAGCTTGAAAATGTTGTTCAGATCATTAAAAAGAGGAATCCAGCTCTTTCACAATGCGATGATGAGATTGAAGTTGATATCGATATTGTTGATACTGAAACTCTTTGGGAGCTTGATAGGTTCATAGCAAATCATAAGAAGAGTTTGAGCAAGAACAAAAGAAAAGCTGAAATTACTACTCAATTAAAAGATGTAGCTCAGCAGAATCCCCAGGAAACAGTAAGTTAACTTATTTGTTCTCCACCGCCCGCACACCCCCTTCTTGAAGTTTGTTTAGGTTATTGATTAATGCATTTTTCTTTCTTTTATGTAGATTCCGTCTCCAGTAGTTACAGAAATTCCAAATGAATTTATAGAAAATAAAACAGGTAGAAGTTTCAAGAGCATGGATATCTTTTGGCATGTATTAAAAGCTGTAAACTTGAGGAATAATTATTTTCTTTCTTTTTCTATCTGTAACAGATGAAAAGGATGTTTCCTCACCTCTAGCTGAAGTGGAAAAGCAGAGGGGTAATGATGCAAATCCAACAGCCAATGCAAGTGGCTCTAACCCTGATTCAGGATCTTCGTCAAGTGGTATAATCAATAATTATTTTTTCTTATTTTTAGCTCTAGTTTTTGAGTAGTAGTGATGCAATTAATTCATGTTTTTTGAGTTGTAGTTATGCATTTAATTCATGTTTTTGACAAAGTCAATCTGCTGCAATCACTGATTTCATTGTATTAATTACAGATCCGGATGGTGAAAGTACCTCAGGATCTGGATCTGATGCTGGACATTCTCCAAATAATTGAATTGTTGAGGTATAATATTCTTTTTACGGACTTTTAGAAGCCCTGACTGTTTGTCTTTTGCTGGAGGATTACCCTTTTCTGATCATTTTATATGGTGCATTTTTCTAGTAAAGTCAAAGTTTTTGGCCTATTTGCTTGCCTTTGTTTGTGTGCAGAATTTCTAGGGCATCTCGATTTAACCACTAACCGTGATGTAGAGGAGATAATTTGGTTGCTTGTATCCAGGCACTCGATACTAAAATAATCTGTTAAACATGACCTACATATGACAATAATTTAGTGTCTTTCTTACCATGTTGTACTTAGCAGATTATGGAGTGTTGGTAGGATATTGCTTAAAATAGTAGAAATCTTTTGTTCAATTTCAAAAATCATGTTCCTTGGCATTATGGCGCATTGCTTACACCTATTTTAAATTATTCAAAATCTGTTTCTAAGAAAAAATTGATTCTAATATTTTACATTATTCAAGATCTGTTTCTAAGAAAAAAATGATTCTAATATAAAGTTGATGTGATGTTGATATTTCAACATGAATACTGCACATCCTTATTTCTTCTTTTACAGAATTAGTGAAATTGTTAATTACTTTTTGCATCTCAGTGAATAATTAAGTGTTCACAACTCTATATGTATTTATAAAGCATACATATGGCTGAACAGGAACCCAATGACACGTTACTTATCAAATTATTAAGACACAGACACAGACACATCTCATACATTTAATTTACTATTTCTTTATTTTTTTACTTTTTAAAATTTTCATTAATAATAATTCTCATTTTTAATGAACTATTTTGGTTCTTTTTAGGTGAAATCTTTTGAATTTGAAGGATGACTATTTGTTGTGTTGAGATGTTGATGTAGAAGCAATTGAAAAGAACAAGATCGAGAAAGAAAGAAAGAAAGAAAGAAAGAGGAAGAGAGAGGAGAAGAAATAGAAGAGGGAGAGTAAAGAATTTATAGAGATAAAATATCAATTTATTCTATATTAAAGTCTAACTATGTATAAGCCCATTTTATATAGGGTTTAAAATAGTCTAATTTAAGTAGTAAAATACTAGAAATTCTTTTAAAAAACACCCTAATTAAGGTTCCTAATAAAATATTAGAAAATATATTTTTTTTAAAAATCCTAATTACGTTTTCTAAAATAAGTATCTAATTTGAAAAGTAAATTAAATAATATCTCGACTAGGACTCCCATCAAATATTTCTACGTTCTACATTGTATTACTAGTGCAAACAAAAAAGTTTTCATGTATCAAAAGGGCATGGATTAGATGTAACCTCAATTCATAATGTTACAATTCTTTTCATAATGTTTTAACTTTTTTACTCAAATGTTATAGTAATTCAAATTTGCTTAATTTATATTCAAAAATTACAAAACGAGGTTTTCCGTGTCCTTAACATGTTGGGGCCATGTTTCTCACGTGTTGTAAACTAAACGACTACAAAAAAATAGGACACAACGTATTTGCTTACACATTGGAGTTGTGTTATAATGTGTTATGCCTGTTGGAATTTTTAAATATTATAAAAAAGTAGGACATAACATTTAGCATATCAAACAAGTATCAGCATCTCCAAGACATCTCCAAATTCGACTCTAGGAGGAGTGTCCTTGCCCCTTGCTTTGTAGTTCCATAACATACTCCTTTACTATATGTTTGTGTTTAAACGTCACCAAAGCTATGCCCTTGTACCTCATCTGTAGAGAAATGATCAATCCAGCTTTTAGAACTTGTTGATATACATATGGCAAACTTTTAAGATACATTTAACTTGTCCAGAAAGTATATATAATATAATTAGACTTGTAGTCAGATTTGGGTTAGAGATGTTTGGAATGAAACCATTTTTCTTTTTGTCATTTTAGTTCTATAGCTGTAAGTTATTTTTTATTTTTTATTTTTTTGCACTTCATTACAATCTATAAAACATTTGGCATACACACGAACGTTATAATCACTTTATCATGTTTTAGTTAGTTTTTAAGGATTTCACTGAGTTGGCATACTGATGGTTAAAAAAATGATCTAATTTGTGCTTGTGGTGTTTGTGTGTGTCTATTCTGTTTATGTATTTAAGTCAATGTTTCATAAGGCAAAGGTGTGTGGTAAGGCATTTTTCTCCCCTTGGACCCACCTACCTCTTATCCCCTTCTTAGGTGTTGAAAACTCCTTGGTTCTGACTGGCATTTGCTAAGGGAAGGAAAACTAGATGATATCTAACATGGTACAAGTTTTCAAATATTGGCAGTGGAAGTGACTCCATTCTAATCCATCCCTTTTTCTTTGTTTTGTCGTAAATGACAAAACTTTGCTGAGAATTCTTTTGTTCCTTTCCTGGAATCTGGTGCACGAGGTTGACTTTATGGCTTAAAAGGTGATCGTATTTTATGAGAAACCATGGGCTGGTTTTTCTATGAAAGGGAACTTTATTAGGGATATGCCAAGCTGACATGCACATAGACAGACACATCATCCGCCACCTGCATGTTGTTTAATTAGGATGAGGCAAGTTTAGCTGCTGAGCTTACTCTATCTCTTCTTCAATCTCTCCTCACTGCATCTTTGGGTTTTCAGGTTGTTGATTCATACAAACACACATACCCAAACTACGTTAAATGGACCCACAGTCTCCAGCAAACTATGAAATAATTGGGTCATACATGAGTCCTAAGATGCAATTGTTAATGTTGTTACATCGTGAGTTTGATTCGACGTCTTAAAGGTGTTTCTTTAGAAAAGGAATAATAGAATGAGGTAAAGAAGAAGATATGTTACATGCTGAAGATTGGAGTTGGATGACATTTGGACTATTGGTTTTCTTTCTTTTTCTTTTTTCTTTCTTTGGTAATTCAGGGGATTTTATTCATCGAAACAAATTATCAATTTTTTTTTTTGATCAATTAACTTGCAAAGTTCCTACAATATAGTAATGACTGGTGTTTGTTCAGCGAAAACCCTTGTTACAAATATAGTTTGCAGATGTCATTTTCTAGGCTCATTTGGAAGTTTCCTTTAAAGTTGAAATAAATATTTATGTAATTGGATGATGATGTGATAATCACAATCTTTTGTTTCTATATACTTTCTTTTGCATTAGCTATTGGTTAGCTGAATAATAATGACTGAATTAAGAAGCCAAAAGTAAAGCTTTTGGCGCTACAACAAACAAGGACCCATTTGATCAAAAAGGAAGTTCCGTGGAAATTTATAGAGTCCTTAAATAAGGATATAATCGTCTTTCAACTAACATCTGACTTTTTAATGGTCAACTGGCAAAAACCATCTGATAGGAACAAGGTGCTACAAACTTGAAAGATTGGGAAGAAAAAGATTTGGAACCCAGTTGCACAATTTCAATAGGATGGGAACCTCTCACTGCAATTTTCCCTTTAGGAAATTGTATTGTATTTTAAGTTTATTCAGAATCCTATGTAATTATAGAAGAGTCTTAGAATTAGTAAGCCTTTTTGGAGAACCATTTTAGGTAGGTAGATATATACTTGTGTAATCTCTTTATCACCAATAGATTTGACCCTTGAGAATTTAAGTGTTGTACCTCTCTAGATTTACACAATTGTATGGATTATACTGGTGAGTTTTCAATACCTAACCAAGTGAATGAACTATGAAGGAATGCTTTCGCTACCGATAGAAAGTTCCATGTTTTATCAATTATAGTGACGTCCATCACTTCCTGTTAGATTGTAAACAGAAATGCAGAATATGATCTTTTAGCTGATTATATTAAGGTGTCTAATAATGCAGTTGAGAAGTAAGCCTACATGGTTGCTGAAATGTTGCAAGGGGTAGAGCCATTTTTCTTACCATTTCAATAAATGGTTTTTGGTTACTTAGTGTTCATAATATTCCATCAGCGCTTAAATTTTACTGAAGCATTTCTGGATTGTAAAGCTCCTAAGCTGTGATATTCTTCACCCGAGAGGCTGAAAAGAATACCCTATTTACTGATGATCACTAAGAGGAAGAACAGTAAACTGCATTTAAAGCTGAGGGCCATGGTCATTGCTTTTCTCTTGATATTTTTTCAATCGAAATTGGCCAGAGTCTAATATCCGAACTCAACTCTGCTCTTTTCTTCCTCGCTGTTTTCATTTTGAACATGTGCACGCGTGGTTGGGGGTTTAGTATGGGGAAGATTAGGGAGACTTGCTGCCTGCTGGCTGGCCATGAATAACAGTCATTATTAACATTTTTTTCTCTTTTAATATGCAGATCTCATAATTCACAATGATGATGGTGAAGCATCTCGGTCTCTATATGCTTCTGGGACTGTAATTACTTGGTGGATTCTTAACTTGCAATCTCGTGGTGGAGTAGGCGTTGGTTGTTTGTGATTGCTGTTAACTTGTTGGTTTCCCTAGTGTAAGGATTTGTCCTTATACTGGTAAATGTTGATAGCAGATTTGTATGATAATGGTAGATGCTAATGCTAGTCGTGTTTGTTTCGTAGCTTTTGTACATTGCTGACATCGTTTAGTCAGTTCGAATAATGGGTTTGGTCGTTTCATCATCGTTTTCAGGTCATGAACCGAGTAATCAGGCATTATTCTCTCTTTTCTTGTGTATAAACTGTGATGAAAATTAGAAACTTCATTTTCTGTGCATACTTTGAATCTTCTTTTGAATTGTAGACTGTTGTTTTAGGACATAAGCTTTGTAAGCACTATGTCAGTTGTCACTAAGGCTGTTTGTAGCTGTTATTGTTATCTCATAGAAAGTGAGTGCTCTCTTATTCCGACATATGGAAAGCTTCTAATAGCGTAGTTGAGACAGAGACTGGCTTGTGGAAAGGTTGTAAAAGAGAATCTTGATTCCTTAACAGCAGGTTAGTAGTTGCAGCTCGACTAGATGGCATGGGTAGAGCTATCTTCCCTTCTTCCACTCGGTACTATGTGCTCTCGTCATTCCTGGTGGCACATTACGCCTTCATAGATCTTTCGACAATACTGATTGTCCGTAAGTCAAACCACTTTACGGTTATCAAAAGATACGACTTAAAAAGTATAAAGCAATGTTGCATTAAGGAGATTTTCATGTAACAACCATCGAGTTAAATTATTAACCAAATTTTGTCTGGTAATATTTCCTTAAGAAGTCGACGTATGATCTCAAACAAGTACTTGGTGCTTGTCCTTGTGTTCATGGAAATTTTTACTTCAACAAGATTTCATTTTGCCAAATTTTCTAATCATATATGACGATGCATTTAATGTATTAAGAACATTTCTATTAATACTGGAAGGGATTTCTATATCTTTCAAGATCCACCCAACGACACGATGTTACAAAGCCAAAATAAGTGATTTTTCTACTTGAGATGTCGGTGTTTATTGTGAACCATCATTTAGATTGTTAGAAAGGAGAAAACTTGTGTAAAAAGTTGGGTTGAAACATTCGAGATAAGAAAATTAGTAGAACTAGGGTACAAAATTTCTCACCATTTGAGAAACAACATGTTGATACTCTTGAGCTGCTTTTCGTAGAGCATTTAAATTGAGCAATGGCCTCACTGATTTGTTCAAGTCGTGATTTGTAGTGCTAATTGTTCTAGGAATCTTTAGAAGCATTGATGAAATTGGGGTGGGGGGTTGGGTTCTTTTAGTTTCTTACTCACGGTTTAAGACGATGATGAAAGTACATGGAACATGCATGTGTGCGTTTTATTTATATTTTCAACCACAATTGAATAATGACAGTTAGGTACAACTGTTTGGAGGGGTGGGCTATTTATTTGTAAAAAAAAATTGGGTACAATACATAAATCCTACGTATTAAAATCACATTTCAAAATTAA
>CAIGRP010104596.1:0-11180 GCA_903798385.1 Fraxinus cuspidata | reverse complement strand
ATAATAAATGATATGAGAGATCAATTTTAGCTCAATAAGAATCAAATTGAATGCTCAAAATTCGATTTTCAAATGGTAGGTGAGTTGGTATTTGTAGCAGTTGAAAAACGTTAAAATTTCTGTCCAGCCAGATGTCCGGTTTGCAACGGACGACCAAACTAGCCGTTTGAAACAACTCTGTCAGAACGGTTAAAAAATTGACCGTTGTTGCAAACAAAACAAAAGAAAAAACCAGGACCAGCTTTGGTCATCCGGACGTCCGGATGGTAAACCGGACGTGTTTGCAATTAATGGAATTTCATATGTTTAAAAATTGTGCAAACATTTTTGTTTCTACATTTTGTCATGTACGGGAGTACCGTTTCTTGAGCCTTCGAAATGTTGTTTGTCAAAGATTAAAGTATTTTACCTTTACAACCGTTTCTTTGGAAAGTCTAGTTACATAGNACGTGATTTTTTATCGTGCATACGAAATTTATCACTTGAGCTTTCAATGTATCATTGCCAAGAATTAAAGTGTTTTACATTTACAAACGAGCTAAAAATATTTAGTTCCAATGTCGTTGATTGAATTTGGCACGAGTGCTCGATTTGTTGTTTGATTTTGAAATGACCCATGGTTTGTCTTCATGATTGCTTGATCGATTTTGAGCTTTCCTGATCAACAACTTTTCGTCCAATAGTTTTGTCTCCAATTTGATTAAGTTGGCAGCATGTAACATTATGAAGATTCGTGTTAGAGATAAACATAGTTTGTTCGTTATAATCAAAACATACGATTTGACTATATGTCAACAAGCATATGACCTGTTATGATACATTATAAGCTTTTTACATAATATATCTTGGAGAAATGTGATATGATATATCATTATTCACTTTATCATCATGGGTAATTTGGGGGCAAATGGATCTAGATTTATTTTGTACATAGGCAGTGGATATATTGTATTGTATTACATGTTAGTTTAGTCTATATTATAGAGGAGATGCTGCCGACATTTTGACAAATTATATGCAACATTTTTCAAGGCATCTATAAGACATCGCTTATTCAAGCTCATATTCATATTTTCGAGGCAATTCGTAAGTCCTTATATATTGGAGTTGCTCATATTATGTGGCAATCTATAAAACCTCACCTATTTAACTACTTATATTTCGAAATTCGCCCCACACATGAATGTATGACTCAGACTTAGGGGACTAATATTATATCCATAAATTACGTGGCATGCACATAACGGAGGGGGTCTCATATATGCCGACGTGGCATCGACTTTTCCATTGATTGGGCCTATTAAATTAAATGATAACATATTCGGATCGGATTGGCCTATTTAATCAAGCAATATCATATTGGGCTTGGAGCTCGGCCCATCATGCCCACTTGGCCCATTTATTTCTTTATATAGATGTGAGTTCATTTCACATAAAGCGTGATTTCTAATCCTATCCAAATTCTCTCCCTCTCTTGCACTCTTTTTTTCTCTCATCCGACCATTGGAGTGCAAACGATCGTTGAATTTTTTTCTCAACGAGTGGCATTTGCCTCCTAACGGGGTGTTCCATGTGATTTCTACGTGGAGGGGAGGTGGAATGGATTCAGTTGCCACATTTTTTTAGGTCAACAGTATTTTCAAAATCGATTTTGGTGGCAAGGATCTACCGATTGTTAACTTGTCAATAGAGAATTGATTTTATCTTATATGGAAGTGCACGGACTTTCATGAGACATTGAAAATCCTAGTCATAATATATATTGACAATGGAAGGAATAAACTCATACGATGGATGTATAAATGTTTGGAATATGAACATATATTGTTTCTTCACTTTGATTGTGTTGAAATGAATATTGTTGGGACTACTTCTAGTCAAATAACAAATGAATAGAAATGAGAAAAACTACTCCTGGATATTTTAAAGAATGCCATCATTGAAAGCATATAAACTCTCATTGAAGGGACATTAATTCTCAATAGTCCTTCTTGTTGGAATACACTAAATAAGGGGAATATGTGCCTTATTGTTTGAAATGAAATTATACATATGGTACTATCTCGTTAAATGTCACAGGATAAGTTGCATACGTTCAGAGAAGTTATAATTCTTGTGCATCAAGATGCTTAGCCTTCTTCAAAATTTTACGATAAGGTACTAAGGGTTTGTTCTCTTTACCACTTTCAAGCCGTTTTCTGTTTTCGATTTTTCAAAACAGCGAAAACGTGTTCTCTTTCCCATTTTCGAAAACGCGTTCTTGAAAACAAGTTGAAAATTTGTAAAAAAAAACCCAAAACGACATATATGTCATTTTGGGTGTTTTGAGTTATAATCAAGTCAAAATTTTCAAAACGCGTTTTGGGCGTTTTCAAAATGCCAAAAATAACACATTTTCAAAAATCTCAAAATAGACACTCAAAACACAAAATACAAAATGAATTCAAAACTCAAAACACAAAACTGAAACACAAAGAGAACAGTCCCCTAAAATTTGTATGTAGTTATGTGCAACTATGTTGGATTTAATATCCAATTGAGTCGAAATATTAAATTGGTTTACGAACCCTAAATTGTATTTGGGTCCATGTGTTCAATTGGTAAATTTGTATGATCCAATTAAAGATAGTTTGATTGGAATACATTATGGAATGCGATTTTTAGTGAAAGTGTCTTTTCATTTGTTTTTTTTGTTTTTTTGTAAGTTGACAACCACAAATTTGAAAGTGCTTGGACTGTCACAAAATATTGTCATTCTTAATCATTTTATATGGATATTATCTAATTGATAGATGAATTGAATTTTAAAAGAGTTGATGAACTCTAAATTCGAGTGTAACCCAAAATTGTAGAGTTATCATTAATGTTTGAGAACTTATATGAATGGTTCAAGATTTGTGGGTGCAATATTACTACTTGCACATGCATTTTTAATTAAGGAATTGTGGGGTTTACAAGTTACATTCTCTATATCTTATAATCATGGAAAAATTTCTATGAAGTTGAAAAGATAGGAAGTCTTTATAATAATTTTAGAAGTATGAAGATGGTTCACAAACATGATGCACTCAAGTCAAAGTAAATAAATGGGATGAAAATTGATTATTGCTTTTGTATTGGATATGAAATAATAATTGTTGGAATATTTGAAGTATATTTATAAATTGAACAACAGTGTAGTTGATACTGGTTCAATTTAAATTGAATACCCATTATTCAAAATTCACTAATAAAATGTTTAACTAGTGCAGTAATGTGTTAGAAATCCTCTAACCAAATTGTTAATTGGAAGATGATATAGCTTTAGATAAAGGTAGATAAAAGCATATGGATTCATGAGAGATTTTGTTAGTTGGTGATAATTTGTATCTATTAAATGAATCGAGTGTAATGGCTAGCTATATATAATGAGATACGGAGTCACTTGTAAAGGTATATCTATAAATGTATGTCATAAAATAATACCACAAAGCAGTTGATCTCTAATTGTGTGAACTCATGGATCCACTAAGAAAGGGTTTATCAAGAGATCAATTAAACTGCACATCTAAGGGAATATGCTCAAAATCATACTACTTAAAAGCATTGTAATGGTAACCTAACCTTTTTGATTGAAAATCCCAAGATATTGGTTTAATAGGACAACTAAGTTACAAAGATTCAATAAGCATTTGGGAATTAACTCATACACATTCCTATGATAAGAAAATGGTTATGTGCAAGAAAGTTAAAAAAGTTAAGTTATACTTTTAATGATTCCTATATCTTGAAAGAGCCAAGTGGATTATGATTTAATACCATGGGAGATCAAATATTCGTATACGTTCCGATAGTCAAATCATGCACTAGTCAAATCATGCAGGTAAATAGATTAATTTGTTCTACTCGTCGAATAGATAATCGTTGTATATTTGGAGTCTCAAAATAATTTCATATGAATGAGAAATCGTTGTTCAAAAAAAGAGAAAAATCGAATTTTTGACCATATAAGCCTGTCGTTCGAGTGACGGTCTGGCGCCAAGTTCCTGCTTTGTGCGCTTGAGCGACAAGACGGTCGGCCGCGAGCAATGTAAAGGGCTGCATCCTTTCATGAAAAATATTGAGTTTCGGGGAATGTCTTTGCGGCCACAACCCCTCATCCTATATAATTGGACACCCTTATTGTTTCACAATCATTTCATATCATATTCATTTTTTTCATCTAAGCACCTCATCAAAGTGATTTTTTTACATCAAAAATCATGTTGATGGTAGAGAGAAAATGCCGTTTCAATTTCATTGGTCTACATAATTTGGAGTGATTATATTGCGGGACATGGTCGTTGTATTTTGGGAGATAATTGTTGAAAAATCGTTAGTACCTTTGTGGGACGAATTCATCTTAAGAAAAAAGAATTTCACTCTTACCTTGACCAATTCATATCATTTGCATTTCGAACTTTTCAATTCATATCATTTGCATTTCGTACTTTTCAGTTCCGAATTCTTGTAATTTTTAGTTCAATTCCAGTATGGAGAAAGAGAAAAGATTGAATTGAAGAAATCGCTTCTCATTTTGTCTTTACGTATTTGTCTTCGGTAAGTCAAAATTCTGTTTGATTTCCTGCTTACAAGAAAAGGTAAGTTGTAGAATATAATGTATGCATGTTTGTAACCTATCCCCAACATTAGTGACATCTAAAAAAACATATTAATTGAAAAATAAAGGAAAAACAATAATGACTGGTGGAAACAATAAAATTTAAATTTAATGATTCTATTATGATCAAAATTATGTTTATTTTATCCTTTGGAGACATTGGAGAAAACTACGATGCTATGAGAGAGGAATTGCATTTAGTAAAAATGGTTGCAAATGAAACTAAAGAGACAAGTGGAATGATCAGTACATCATCCATGTATATTAGTAAAAATGAAATATAGATAAAAATTAATATTTATTATACAGATACAGTCCTCAGAGGTCTCCAATATTTAGTTTATTATCTCAAAGGTGAAGAATACATCTCAAAGATTTGCCATCTATAAGTAGCTGTAGAGCTTGGTTTATATTGGCAAATGGCATCTCATGAGTGATAAATTCATCCAACCTCACCTCCTGAAATGGTCAATAAATAATTTCAAGGTTATAATAATTAATTAAGAGGTAACAGAGAAGGGAAGTAGGTACTTTACCCCATTCATGCATTGGTTGGCAAAGTGTGGCAATTGGGACTTCCCTTTGAAGTCTCCAAATACAGATCCTACGATTCTTCTGCCATCGAACAACTCCATTGGATGCAGAGGAAGCATCCTCGGTGTTTGGTGAATCCCCGAAACTACTGTCAATCCCCAACCCTGTAACAAACGTTAAACTCCTTAGAATTAGAATAAATCTAAATATACAACATTAGTTGACAACAATGGTTCATTAAATTAGAAAGTGTTCATTAACAAGATAATACAAAACGTCGGTCACTACCATTTTTCTATAATTGCATTAGAATATTCCAATTCAACATATTAAAATAAAATTAATGCTACGTCACTACTGATCGAATAAGTACCATTTCTAATATTCTTATTTTTATAAGCTCATAGTAAAGAATAATCATTTAATAGGACATGAATTATTGAGTTGGATGCCGTGAACTCCATGTGCACTATGCATTACAAACATTTTTTTTTTTTATAGTCCTCAATCCCAGCAATCAAGAAATTTGACCAACTTATTATTAAATTAAAATTATACATTAAAAAATCAAAAAAAAATAAATAAATTATAACCCATGTTTGGCAGGTATTAAAATAAAAATTTTAGTAGATTTTGATAACAATTGAACAAACGTATAATTAAATAGTAGTGAATCCTATAAAATATATAATTAAAATTAAATGTTGAATTTAACTTAGATCGTAACAACTTTTGTTATAAACAAATAAATTAAATGGAGAAACTTACATCATGGGTGGATAAAAAGGCCTCCCGGAGTACATCCAAATTTCCAGCACACTCAAAGCTATAGTGCACACCTCCATTAGTCAATTCCCTAATTTTCTGCATAGAACGTTGATGAAGACAAGATAATTGCCAAATCAAACAAAAAATAACATAGGGAGATTAAGCCTTCCTTACAAGGCAATTCTACCATTGGGAAATGATAAAATTAAGGTCGAAGAGTATTGTTATTTTACATCTTTAATATTACAATATCAATCTAGACGACGCTAGAAATGTATTAATTAATTGAATCACATGAGTTCACATTTAATTGAATTTATCGTATACTATGACATAAGTTGATGCTACGTAGCATTATTCAAGGTCAACAGGCTGTAGAGAGTAGAAGCCCAATTTGTTTACAAACACCGGGTGGGAGGAGTAACTAACCTGGTGAACTGGCTTTTCCATGTCCTTGGGATTTATGAAGTCTGTGATTCCAATTACCTCACCTTTGCAAAAATAAGAGAGAGAGTACATAATTTTATTGACACAGTAACGAAAATGCACATCGGTAATCATTTGTCATACCTTTGAAACGTTTGTCCGGGTTGATGTCTACGCCTATAATTCTTGAAACTCCTCTGGTTCTTGCCCCTTCCACAACCTGCACGAGGATTCACGTACTCACAGATATCAGTTTTTACTCTAAGGGCCCCGGACGTCTAGCATGATTGGGTTTATATAAGAAAAAGGAAAAGGGTGTGGGTGTTGTTTTAAGAGAACATACAGCAAGTCCCACAGCTCCTAAGCCAAAAACAGCCACAGTTGCACCAGCCTGCACGTTTGCAGTATTCCATACGGCTCCAAGACCTGGATTCATTTAGTTATTTCAAATCTAATCCCAGTTATTAGGAGGGATCAGTTTAAATTTTACTTGCCTGTAGAAACGCCACAGCTAAGCAGTGACATTTTCTTAAGTGGAGCTTTCTTGTCAATCTTGACAACACAGGCTGAATCAAGCACTGTGTACTCACTGAAAGTGGATGTGTTGAGAAAATGATATATGGGTTTCCCATCTGATTTTGTGGAAAACCTTGTTTTTCCATCGTTTGCCATCACACTTTTGAACGGATTCACCCGGAATTTCTCGCACAGATTGGTTTTCTCGGAGTTGCAGTAAACGCAATCCTGGCATTCTCCGTTGAATATTGGAACGACGTGATCCCCAATTTCCAAGTCCGTGACGCCTTCTCCCACGCTTTCCACTAATCTATATATATCACAAGAAGCAAAATCAACAAGAAAATTTCAGTACTAAATCTATGGGACAAGATTTGAGTTGGGATATCTTCTTTCTTACCCCGAGGCTTCATGGCCTAGAATTCGTGGGTACATCCGCTGAGCTTCGTTCTTCAACAAATTAAAACACAAATCACGACAGGTTTGATCGATAAAGAAGACGTAACCCACATCAGATATATATGAATTACCTCGCCTTGCCAAGCGCTAAGATCGGTGTGGCAAATTGAAGTGAAGAGTATCTTGATTCGGACTTCCATTTTCTGAGGAGGATCAACTAAAATCTCTTCCATCACAAGGGGCTGCTCCGGACCATACGCCACAGCAGCTTCATGCATTGATTAATGATAAACAAATTAATTTCAACCCAACTAATTATATATAGCAAGAAATTGATAACTTTTTTCTTACCTTTGCATGCTATAACTTTCCCAACCGTGTCATCGCCATCAGTATTGGAAGCATAATTTCTACCCATTTCTGCTTGTATTTTGTGAATTTGTTAAACGATTGTATAATCTTATGTCGTAATTTATAGGCAAGAAAGAAAGTGTAATGAGGTTCTCTTCAATCTTTTGTCTGGTATGTCCCAAATTTTAAAGAGAGACAAAACACAGTTAATCAAATATTTTTAAAGGTGTATATAGGGACTGTCCCAATTTAAATATCACGAGTCTTTTATAACCACTTGAAATTACATAGCTAATGACTGCATAATAAGAAATTTCAATATTAGAGCTCAATAAACTACTTAATTAGCAACAAACAATCTAAACTTATTTCAAGATTAAGCCCCCGTTTGATGTCATTATTTTGAGAAAATAAAGTTTTGATTTTTGATTTTTTTTTTTAAAGATGTGTAGTTAAAAATGTGGAAAAATATTTGAATTTCCGTGAAAAATATTTTATTGTATAAATATATAGTCGAAAATGAATATAAAAATTTAAGAACAAAACTGTCAAAACATGTTCATCGTATAATTTCAATAAACATGTAAGATTTGGACACTCCTCCTGGAAATTTATTATTTTTTTACAATATGATATATCTTTCATTTTTTGTTATCAATTCTTTATTCATTATCCAAAAAATATGGCTTGACTGACTCCAAATTAAAAAAAAATATCTAGAAAAGTCCGATAAATACAAATATATGAATTTGGACAAACTTTATGAGTCACCAGCCGCAGTTCACGTGGAATACGGGTCAACTCTTGAGACATCATGTGTTTGGAACTTGACAGATTATTTACTAATTTCTTTATTTAAAAAAAAAAAAAATAGTTGAACCCCAATCTTGAGTACCCTTCACTGTCCCGCCCCTAGAGTATCGTGGAGGAAGTAAATCGAGGGATGTAGGTACAGAGCTACCATACTGGTGCCCACAAGGAGTTCAATTACATACCTTGTAAGAGACAGAAATCGAACCCTCACACTGCGGCTGCTCAGCAGAGATCACCTCACTCACTTCCTTTACACCACTGAGCTATACCTCGGGGGGCTAATTTCTTTATTTATCATCTTGGCCCTTGTTGATCCTCACTTTCTAATTTTTTTTCTCTCAAATTCATTTTTAATTATTTATTTTTCAAATAAAATAATTTTACACGTAAATTCAAAAAAAATTCTTGCTTTTTAATCAGCCATTCTTCAAATAATCATTATTACAAAATTTATTCTCAAGTAACCCCTAATTAATAATATTTCGATGTCTCCGATCCACAGCTCAGCAGTGAATAAAATATATATTTATGTACATGTGCCTGTGATAATGTATGTGTTTTTGAAAAAAATAATACATTTATCAACTGTATATTAATTATTGTTGAATAAAAAGATAATCAATTAATGACGGAATATGTAACCAACTCGATTCTTAAAATTATTGCTTTGGCGGTGGTGTTAGTAATTGTTTGCCTGACTTTTGATTGAATCAGGGGGGTGGAGTCATAAATTTTATTCATTGGGGTAAATCTTAACAAATCAAATTGTAGTGAGGTATTTTATACTTAGAGCCCGTTTAACCATCATTATCGTAGAAAAATAAGTTTTGAATAATGATTTTTAGGACAATGTATGATTAAAAATTATGATTATTATTTTTTTTTTGTGTATGCGTAGAATATTTTATTGTTTAAATGTGTGGTTGAAAATAGTCGTGTACCAAACCATAAAATAAACTAATAGGTATCAAACGTGCACTTAAATTATCTTCTTTCAAAAACATACTAATATATTTTACCACTTTTTAATAATATGTTGGTTTACTTCGTTTTTCTATTATACATCAATGAAAAGTAACATTTCTGTTACTACATGATATCTCGTGGCACAAATGGTCCTATGTGGGTGCTAGGCTGAACCCAAGCACAAAGAAGGAAGCCAACTGATCAATCAGATAATATAGGTTAAGCTTCGGTGAAATCACTTAGCAAGGATGAAACTTTAAGACCAATTTTTCCTAGGGTTTCGACAAGGTCAAACATTTAAACTTGTAGAATTCATCTCCGCTTGAAACGAGATTTGTTTGTCTTAGACCTAGAGATAGAACACTTGTAAAGCAAACCAATTTCTTAAAGATAATAGTAGAACACATCAATCAAAGCTATGGAGATATGCAAGTACCTTTTTCCTTGAAGGGAAGCAAACATGTCCCTCGACTATATGGCGACAAAAGGGGGATGCCACATGGCGAGATTGCGACTAATGTTATATAAAAAATCTAATGAAAGTGACCACCAAGCTAATAAGTGAATGTAACTTGTAATAGATGTAACGATCGAGTTATAAAATCTTTTGGAATTCTTTTAACAGTTGGTTACAACTGTTCAGAAAATGTAAAAATTTTAAAAAAGTTCAAATTTAAGATATCTATATAAATACCATATAAAATCTAAAGAAAAGCAGGTGAAATTAGAAACCTTTTTGCTCCTTATCCTCTAACCTTGAATCAAAGTAGCTCTTAAGATGCCCAATGATTAAAAAAGAGGCTATAAAATTATGATTCCATAATGAAGTGACAAAATATTGTTAATTTCAAGTTTTTAAGGTTAACAATTTCTATTAAATCAAGTCTTCTTAGAGGATTATTAGACCAAATATTTCAAGATTAAGAATTATTGAAGGAGTCAATTTAGAGCTTGTTTGAGAGATTTTTTTTTTTTTAATCACCTTTCCCCATAAATCATTTTCAATCATATTCTATGAGATCTACATATTTTCTCTACATTTTAATCTTACATTGAAAAAAAAAAGTAAAAATAAATCATTTTCAAAATATCTCACAAACCAACTCTTAATTTTAGCAGGATATTACTTAGGTACCTACGACCCCAATTTAGACTGCAAGGTGCAGCTTTCTTAGGTATGATGGCATAATTAAGACCTTTCGATAGTTATTAAAGAGATTTTTTTTTTTTTGTGGGGAATTATAATTTTTTGAAAAATGTGTGATTGAAGAGTAAGAAAAAATTGAATTTATGTGTAAAATATTTTATTGTATGAAAATGTACTTAAAAATGAGTTCGAGAAAAAAAAAATTTAGAAAAAATAATGACAAATAGGA
This sequence comes from Fraxinus cuspidata, assembly GCA_903798385.1. NCBI lineage: Eukaryota > Viridiplantae > Streptophyta > Magnoliopsida > Lamiales > Oleaceae > Fraxinus > Fraxinus cuspidata. The sequence goes on along the minus strand of CAIGRP010104596.1, from coordinate 392 downwards.
GCTAAAATGACAAATGGATTAAAGACAGTCCAGCAGCCAACGACGTAAGGTTGGCCTGGCCCCCACCTTAAGTTCTAGAAATTAATAAACACGGAAATTAAGGGGAATGGAACCCATCCTTATTTAAGATGGTTGACTTGCGTACACTCCATGAGAGGGGGCCACGAACAATAAAATAATTGTGGCCCCTGTAGCCTAGAAATATGCCACGGTTAATGCATGTTACTTTGAATTAAAAGATTTAAGTCCCCGAGAATCATTATATCAAAATACTTTATTTCTTATATTCATTTTCAATCATACGTTTACGTAATAAAATATTTTACAGATGAATTCAAAAAAATTTCTTACATTTTAACCATACTTTCTTTAAAAAATTATTATTCAAAACT
>CAIGRP010104595.1:0-36079 GCA_903798385.1 Fraxinus cuspidata | reverse complement strand
AATTGCCCTTTCAAACATAGATAGGTGTGTCACAATTTTGCTCGATAATCTTTAGTATGTATTGCCTTCAATATATATAACGTTACAATTCTATACAAGGAAAGGTTTGATTTCCTAATTTACAATCAATTATACGATATAAATGGAAACTAATAATTAACCTTAATTAACGAGTATAATATCATAATATAATATCCGTTGATATAAAATAGTATATATGTTCATCACTTTCGAAAAGCAGGTGCTTTTACATAAGCATGTGAAGATAAATTGTTTATATCATCAACTATCAATTTCATATTTAAATGCCAAGTGATTTCGTAATCATCTTTCAACACATTAGCTTCTTTGAGTTCCTAAAGGGATAATTTTGATCCATACTGCTCTAAATTCATCAAATAAGCACAAGATTAAAGCAAAAAAATTTATGAACTTGTGAAGCAATTTGTGTTTGCATTTGCAGTTAATAAATATAGAATATGTCCACAATCAAATATAATGTGCAGTGTATTGAGCATTTCCCTCTTAACCCAAAAAGAAAGTCACATCAGCATTACATTGGGAATGAGTTAAATACAACCTAAACATAAAATTTTATCATATGAATTGTCCATAAATAGAAAAGGGACCTCACTATCTATGTCTAATTTCAATAATAACTCTTAAACATAGAATTAGATGAAGGAAAACTCAAAAAATATAAATTAAATATGGATTTTGAATAGTTTATCATTTTTAAGTTTTAACATATTTGTGATCAGAAACACATACCCAATTACCCAAAAAAACAGTTATAAGTATATACAAATAAATAACTACGACGGAAAATTAATAAGAACTAGAATCATTTTCAATAATTAATGCAAAAAAAAAAAAAAAGGTTCCTATTAGTCCATGCCAGAAAATAATATTTATGAGGGAAGTTGATGTTTCAAAAACAAAGCTTAATAAATTTCTGATTTAAGTTTAAGGATGATGTTACCATGTTTCTATTTAGAATCTATATCTTCAAAATCATCAGAATATTCAAACACACACAAACTCAATCTGGAATTCATCAGAAAGTGATACTTCAAGAAATATAAACATATATAGCCCCCTTTTGGCCCCCATTAATTTATAGTATTTTTTTCTCTTCTTTTTAACCACACATTTTCCAGTAAAATAATATTACACATAAACAAAAAACTTTTCCTTCTTTTTTAATTGTGCATTCTAAAAAAAAAAAAATACTATTTCAAAAATTATAACATCAAATAATGGGGGACAAATGAGGGCATAGCTACATATGAATGGAAGATTGAATTGGAGAATGTGTTCAAAAAGAAAGAAAAGTGAAAAAAGAAAAAACTGAGAGCCCGAAGAGCCAAATAATTCCTTAATTTCACTGAATGCTTGGAGGTCCCGAAGAGCCAAATAATTCCTTAACTTCACTATTTGCATATATATAGCCACAAAAATTGAAAAGAGCTACAAAAAACCTATTACGAATTTACAGATCGAACTGATTGTAGACAATTGACCCAAACAACATAGACGTCTTAAAGAACAAATCTTCGACCCCAAAAAATAGAAATACTTCAGGCAAAATACATTTTAGAAAGAAAAAGAAGATTCGGTGAAGAGAACAAAATTTTGTACACAACCCCATCAAGAATCAATTGAAAGAACGATTTTCTTTCAAAAACCTAACCCAATGGAGACCACACCATTACAATGATCGATTCCACAACATTTTAGACAAAAATAATTGAGTAGATGAAAGAAGACACTTTCTTCATTCTTGTATCACAAAGTAAATGTCTTTCCAACTTCTTCTCTCATTGTTAAACCATTTCAAGTAACTCCTCTAAAACTAACTGTAATAAATGGATTATCCACAAATCAATTAGAACTTGAAATAAAGTAAATTAATTTCACAATTAATTTTCTTCTATCTCTGCTTTACTGTAAATTGTAGTTAACAGAAGTTTATTTGAGCTTCGATTTTGACATCCCAAGAAGGTAAACTTTGATTCAAAAACATCATAAATTAAACACTTTGTGGCAATCAAAAGCATCAAAGAAAGCCAGCTAAGTTTCTTTCAAGTATTATCATATTTTAAAAAAAAAAAACAACACCCTTCACAAGAATGGCTATGAGTTAGAATGATTAAATTGCAACCTATAACTCATTTTTAATGAGATTGTTGGCCTGAAGATTGAGATTCCAGTAAATATTTTTTAGCTATATTATTGGCTTGAAGATTGAGATCCGAGTGAATATTTTTTTAGCTATATGTATTTACCATATTTCCATTTCGTCACATTAGTTTCTCCATTTCAAATTAAAGAAAACAAATATAAGCAACCTTATCTTTCAGACACTACAATCAACCAAAGTTTTATTCAAAGCCAGCAAAAGAAGCTGTAATAAAATCCACACAATTAACATTCCAGAATTCCCCAACTAATTCCCTGAAGCTTACAAGACAGTGAACAACCTCAGCAGCTAAAAAAATGTTGTCGTGATTTTCAACAAAACAAGGAGAAGCACCAGCGCCACCATGCTGCTAAACCACCATCAGAAACTCCTTTATATTCGACAATTGTCGTCAGACCTATGTCCAAATCGCGTGGATTGGCCTCCTTGATGGATATATACATACAAAAAATATCAATTTCATCGACGACTCAACAAAATTCACATTCTGGCTAGCAGATTAACGGAGGTTATAATTCAATACTAAATCGTACATTTTAGACTGCAGTCTTTTGCGATTTCGAATTCCCTACCGCAAGCATAGAAGATTGTGAGGATTTTGAACAAATTTTCTGAAACCTGTGTGGAAAAATCAAGATTCTTGGGCTCAGAAAATCAATTCAAAACTAAAATTGGTCTTCTCCTGGATTATGAGGGTTAGTACAAAACAGAAAGAAACGATGCAAAAGAGGAAGAAAGTGGACAGAAAAGTGATCTACAAGAGATATTTATGGATGAATGGTAGGAAACCAGTTTGCCTACTGTAGAGAACTAGCTTAATTGTGAAATAAAGGGTGCACAAATGAACAGGAAAATCCTCATCCTTTTTTTTTTTTTTTTTAGCGAATGAGGTGTTCAAGTTTCGCCCGACTAATTCTGATGAGTGGTGACCTTCCCCCTGCTTCACCACCCGAGTTAATTCAGATGCAGTCACTGCTTATATACATTTGGACCGGACATTCGGCGATTCTCCTTCTTGTTGACATCTGACTTCCAGCATAAATGTTGGATTCCAACATAAATATTGATTTCTAGCTGTCGCGAAGATTAGAACATTCGATACTCCGTAGAGAACCCTCCTACTTTATCACTGTGCCCCCGCGGGGGCCTCATTCTCTCTTTTAATACAGCAGAAGATGGAGAGAAGAGTAGTGACAGTGAAGTGATACAAAGGTGAAGGTCCCTTTAGAAAATTACTGATTTTGCTGCATGGGTCAAAAATGCTTTATTCGACTGACTACCAACTTTTTTTAATTTGCCAAAACCTATTTAAGCCCGTAAAAAATTGAACTTGGCCTTATTGTTTAATGCGATATGTTACCAAACGCTTTTTCGAAACGAAATGTACATGCTACACTTCTAGGGCAATCTGGAATCAATCAAATCGAACCCCAAATTCAAACAATTCCTTTTCAATCGAATCCAAGTCATTTTCCGATTGGAAAATAAGATCATCGTTGAGATTATCATTATAAATGGATTTAGCTGAGTTGTGGGCAATATTCGGGCCTGGAGTTGCCGGCGCAGTCTTCGGCGCCGGTTGGTGGTTCTGGGTCGATGCTGTCTTTTGTAGCTCGGTTAAAGTTCCCTTCGTCCACTACCTTCCAGGCACGTGCCTGACTTTTTTCTTTAATTAATTGAATTTAGCGTTTCGATTTTAACGCGTTTTGTTTTGCAGGAATATTTGCGTCTTTGGCTGCTTTGATGTTCAATTCCGTTAAGAAAGATGACATCATTGATCACTACTCCCCGTATGACGAGGGCGAATGGAGGTTAGTAGCATCAGCAATTATTGTATACTCGCGTATAGTTAGGAGTTCGTGTTGAATTTTGTATCTTGGGTGGATTGTATATGCTGATTAATTAGCAAACGTGGAAGACAGTTTTCTGCATCAATGGTTTTAGTTTATGTTAGTTGCATCAATAACCTTCCTAGAGCATGTTTGGCTTTAGCTGAAATGCTAAAAACTAGCCAAAAGCTTGCTCCTTTAGGCTATAAGACTGCAAAGAGCCCAGATTTTTAGCCAAATTTGGGGAAAACAGCGCTATTTCTATATAACGAAGCAAAGCCAAATGTGCAGCTATTTTGCATCTATTGACAACAATGTTTTAATTTCATTTTTAGAATGCTTGGTGACAGTGTGCACGGTGCACCGGGTTTTCCTATGTGTTTTTGGGAAATTGAACCATATTGGTTTGAGTAATGGAAGTGGATGTTGAGAACGTTGTTTTATATTCATCCTTGCATTTAATAATATAAATAGGAGAACACCAAGTTTTCATGGTCCTTGTGGTGGTAAGAAAGTTTCTTGTTCAGGTGATTTTAAAATGAAATACAATTTCTATTCTAAGCTCATGAATACCCCCAATGAGTTTAACTTTCTAGCACATGCATATCCCAATGAGTTTAACTTCCTAGCACATGATGTCAATGAAATCTGGCAGCTAAACATGCATATTATGTAATTCTTGGGAATTTTCTTATTCTATCTGTTCTCCCCCCTCTTTGATGATGCGAGTTGAACCGAATCCCTTGGCCAAATCCTTAAAATCATTTGCTGGAAAGTTTAAATGATTGTATTCCTGTGTCTGTTTTCCTGTTTCTTAAATTGCAGGGGGAGACTTTGGCTTTTCATTGCATACATTGTATCCTTCATTTCATTGGCAGCTTCGGTGGGCCTATTGATACAAGATGCTCTGGTGAAAACTGGCCCTTCAGCATGGACAGGAGTTGCTGGTGTTCTTCAATGTGTGTGTGTATTAATAAGGTAACCCTTTTCAGTTTGATTGGAAGTTACCATAGTCGCCCTCAACCTTTTCTGTTCATATTTAGTGGTGATGCTCAGGGTTCAAGGGTGGGGGGGAAGGAAATTGATCTGATATTTTCCAAGGTCATGGTTGATCTTATAGATTTTCTGCCCTTTATATTCTTTACGATTATGTATTTTATCCATTGAAAGGTCCAAACAGAGTAGGTCCATGATCGCCATCTAAGAATGATATCGTGATGAAATTAGTTGATCCAAATTATTTGGTTGAAATGTATGAATCCAACAGGACAAACACATGTTGAGAAAAACAAATAGCAAGTGATTTAGCAATGCAAGTATGGAATTTAAATAGATTTATATCGAATGTCTCGTTTTACTGTTCAAATTTATGACTTTCCTCTTTTGTACTCTGAATTTTTGTGCAGTGGTCTGATGTATTGGACTTGTAATTCAGAATAACTTGGTACATGCAAAACTCTCCTTCTTTGCTGCGAACTGTTAAACGATGTATCGATCTCTTTGGTATTTTAAACAAGATTACAGTTTGATCCCCTCTGTACATGTGTCTTTTATACATGAAGAAGTTGAAGCATAATATCCAGCGAAATATTGTCAATTCATTCATAAGCACTCGTCAACTTTAACCAAACATGACTTGAAGAATGCAAATTGGTTCTGCAATTTTTCTTTATCCCACCAATAACAACAAATCAAGCCTTATTATTAGTAAATTTGGGATTAGTAACACTAGAACTTTCAATTCAACAATCTTTCTGTGCAAGCTTAAAGATACATTTGACATATAAATCATCAAAGACAAACTACTAAATGAAGAGAGATGGGTCAGGTTAAAAAACAGAAGGTAAAACCATGACAAATATTCCGATATCTTTTCACCCCATAAAATTGACCAGAAAAATACATAAACCTACCTTTGTATTGATTTCTTTAGGGAAAAGGATAAATATGTCAAAAAGATGTGCCAAGTGCAATCCCCAGCCTCTTTTTTTGCAACATGCTCAAGCAGGTTAGCATCAAATCTATGGAGCCAGAATTTATTTTATATCTTTCTATCCAAAATAAACAAAGAACATAGAAATGAAAAGTCTGCCAAGAACACTTTAGTTCCAAAGAACTTTGACATCAGTAGTTGATTCAACACAATAAATGCCTGGAACAGCAGCATGAAGTTCACACAGCGTTGTGCAGGGCTGTCCTCCTATTCATGTACTGTGGAGAAAAAAAACAGAAATAAAATTAGATAGTAACATTCCTTTTATCAACTATACGGGCAAAAAGTGATCACAATGCATAAGTTCCTGGATCGAAATGTAGCTGGTGCGAACGGTTCAGTTTCACTTTTCCGTTTTCTTTATTACTTTTTTCAGTTTTTTTACCTCATGTTGGAAAGGTTCCACATTCTATACAAAGGGAACAGCATATATGCGACCGGGCAAAATTTTATTCACTTAGGGAGTGGGGAAACTGTTAATCACAGACGTTTCTCCCAGTTGAAAAATGCTGTATCCATTCAATAGGTTAAATTGCTGTATCCATTCAGAAGCTTTTAACCTACATGAATCAACTCCATACAACAGACGGTAATAATTGACTATAACAAGTCCAATAAAATACAAAACATATAGAACAGTAAAGATTAAGCAAGATTACCTCCTGATAAAAAGCATTAATCTCCTCCTCAGTGAGGCCTTCCTCTTCCCCACCATTTTCATCCCAACCAAGAGAACGAAGGAACGCAGCCTCTTCTTCATCCGGATAAATTGCTCCATTTGGACATTTGTTAACTCCAACATGAGATATTTTTTGAGTCTTCTCCGGAGTGTCATGAGCATCAACGTTACAGCTTATATCATTACCATTTTCCATAACACGAGAACATAAAGGCTCATGGCCTTCTTTAAATATATCACCAGATGTATCTGTATTGGGAGATGAAATAGCCAAAGTTGAATCTGATAGAATGGCAGATGCGTTGGAAGAGTTTTTTCTTCTCATGAGATTAAAAAAATTACTTCTGCTTTGTGATGGAGTTTGGGATGGCCTCTTATCGACGGCCAATCTGGAATTTAGAGACAGGGCAGCAACCTTGCTTTCAATAGCAGAACCCACAGCATTGTTTGAACTCTTCGATGCAGTTGGAATTAATGAAGAAGTTGCCTGGCCATTAGCTACTCTGCGATTGGCATTACCAGTTGGACTGAATGCATCCTTCACGACGGAGGTGACACTATTCCCACGTCCTGGTTTCAGAACCAGAAACTTTACGGCATGAGAGTTATTTGGAGCATCAAATCTGACTTGAGCAACAAACTGAGATGAATGGGATTGCTGATGGACACCTTTGGAAGCCACAATCATATCATTTGTTCTAGCTGCAGGCTTTGATTGTTTTGATTTATCAACGGAATTAGGAGCCTGAGAAGAATGTTTAAATTTAATAGATTCAGCATACTTATTCTACTTATCAGGAAATAAAAATGTAATATCCTTGCTCATCTAAGAACATTGTTCCAAACATTGATGGAACAAGTGAGGGACAGTAAAATATTACTGCAGATGAATAAATGTCACAACTTCATGCATTAAATATTAACTCCAACATATTAATATTAGAGCAATGCTACACTAACAAGGTGAGTGACCTGATTTTAAAATAGGGGATATGTGTCAGCGTTTAATTGGGAAGTTTGAATAAAAAAACCAAACAGGCGCTGACACGCAGCACTTGTCACTTGTTTCCTGTCACTGAACCTGGCTATTTATCATTTCTCTTAATATTAACTCCAACGTATTAATATTTCGTACACATTTGTGTACCCTGACTCGAAGAATCCAGATGGCCTTACGAATGTGGGGTAGGGATAGGATATGTTCCAAGAAAACTGGTATATACTAATCTAAGATAATTATGGCAAAAATTACTCCGCAAGTGAAAGGGAACAAAAGAAAACAACCACAGATTTAGCAAATGGATAAGTATAACAAACGCAATTTTTTGCAAGTACATAATGGACAATGTGCAGAGCACCAATGATAAAACACTATAGTTTCTTATCCAGCAAACCATTTTCTTTAACCTCATTATTGTATTTTTTCTATTTACATAGACAATCTTGGTTTTATCAGTTCAGAAAATAAGTTGAGCTCTTTATCTAGCACAGAAGTACAAGAAAATAAAACCAAACATAGACCTTCAAATGTCTATATATATTGATTTAAGTTATTTTTAGGGTGGGAACAGCAGTTCAAAGAGTGTCCATGAAGTGAAATAACCCACTTAAATAACCCAGAAAGAAGGAAGATACAGAATACAACTATACAAGTATGCAATACAAAAATTCATCTTACCAGTGGTTTAGGAGTCAAGGGTGTCATAGGTATCAATTGCCTGGACTGCTTAATTGCCAATTCCTCAAGCCTCTGATTCTTATCAGGTGGCTGAATGAGGTAATAACAAAACATGAACACAACAAATCTGTTTTTAACATCACCAAATAACTGCTCAAATATGTAATTAGAAAAATAAATTATGTACCTGAGTAGCAGCACGTACTTGTGCTGGGGCCTGTGACAATGCTTCAGCCATGTTAAGACTTGATACCCTAGATGCTGCATACAATGGAGTCGAAATCATGCTGTCACTTTGCTGAACAGCTGAGTGACACATGCCATTGGTGGCAAGAATAGCAGGCACCTCTGCCAAAGCGGAAGTCCATTTCTCACCACCAAGCAACCCTGAGTTGCAAATAGGTAAATTTTGAAAAGAAGAGCTCAGACCATGGGATGCTACTCTACTAAATCCAGTCACCGTATGCTTATCTTCAGTTCCAAGTGCTGGAAAATTCTTTTCAAAAGCAGCCTTCTGGGTTCCCCTGATATTGCTACTCCCAAAACCATAATCTTGAATAGCACTAGTTTTCAAGTTCTTTACTCTGGGAAGCAAAACGTCACCAGACTTTCTTGAAACCGATGATTGAAAAAGACACAAGGTACTCTTATCAACTCTGCTTGTTATTATACTTCCCACTGGATCAGAATGATCACTATAGATGTCCCCAATTAGAGATTTTTCTTTTTCTCTTTCTTGGGTTTTGTCATGGCGAGTCTTTGTAAAACTGCTGTATGGATGCTTCGCAGAACCATTACTAATTGAACTGACCTTAGAATTGAAAGATGACTTCCTATCCAAAAACCGTGAGCTATTCTTATCAGTAATGCTCCTAGAAGATCTGTTTCGCAGGGTGTGCGACGGAGAAGAAACATCTGTAATAAAGTGACAAAAATTCATCACAATCTCAACATCGATGATTGTGTGAAAAACGAGGTGGTGAATGGATAAGACAGAAAAAAAATAGTACCTGAATTGTGGATTGAGGCACCACCAACAAAGCTTCCTGTGCATCTCAACCATTCAGGGGCTAAAGTGGGTTCACTTCTTTCCATCAATACTTAGCATGATCAAATTATCCTAGAAGAATACTCGACTTAATTCTATTCACATCATTTCAATGCCTTGATTATTCCTCGTCCAAAAATGTTTTGTTTCTTCTTAACCAATTCTATCCAAAAATGTTGTTCCCTGTCCTCAACGGGGTGTCAATAACCCCTAGAACACCATTTTTTTCTCACCGCTTTTGTAAATCAAAATGTCCTAATAGAGTCCAATGCACTTTGCATTCGTCGCCACTCAAATTTGAAATTTCCTTTCTTCTATATTTCTTCAGAATCCTTTCAGTAAAAAACTACAGAATCACCCAAGAATATCAACTTCCAGATGGATAAAAGCAGAGTCTCTACTCAAGATCCTCCCTCCTTCCCATTAAAATTGCAAGTCCCTCACGACAATAGAAACCCTAGAACCAACCACACCAACAGTGCAAAAGACAGTCGTTCTCTCACGAAATCAAACGTTTATAGACCAGTAAATAACTGACAACCATGAAAAAAAAGCGTGGGGGAGCACACAAAACCAAACCCTTTAACTCAAATTACCTAAAAAAAACTAATGTTTTGCAAAACCTACTTTTCTACAGCCAAAAATTCAAATAAAATGCATATCCAATGTGAAAAGGGTTAACAGGGAAGAGATAATTTAACTACATTAAAGTATAACCGAAAAAGGGATCCAAAAACGCAAACCGCTTCAATAACCGCCACACTAATTTATAGATAAATAGGAATAAATTATCCGGCACTAATGCAATTCCGGAGATGCTTACATTAATTAATACACGCGAGAAATTGTGGATGTTTAATGTGAGATGTTAGAGAAAATGTAGTCTCTACAGCCAGAAAGCAGTGTTCGAGAGAAATCTGTATATGAAGATTCAGAAGGGGTATTGCCAAAATTGTGTAATATGTGAAAATTAGAACCAGAAGAGTGGGGAATGAAGGGAGGAGTTATTGAAGGAATTTTATGTGTGAAAATTGAAAATGATACTTTATGCATTTACATGGGGAAATACTAAGGGCAAATTTGGTATTGCGTTTGGAAAACAGAAGTGGCTTTTAAAATTAAAAACTTATTTTTGAACGTAAGTGAATAATTTTTTGAAAGTGTTTTATTTCACTAAAAATATTTTTTAGAAAAAGATTTCCTTGTGAAATTCTTCTATGAGAAACGGAAACAAAAACTCGACCGAACCTTCCCATGATTGGACCATGCAACCCGTAAATGGAATTGAAATCGAAAACTTATGGCATGTTCTCTTTGCCATTTTCAAGCCGTTTTCTGTTTTCGATTTTTGAAAACAACGAAAACGCGTTCTTTTTTTCATTTTCGAAAACGTTTTTTTGAAAACAAGTTAAAAATTTGTAAAGAAAACACAAAACGACAAATTTGTCATTTTGGGTGTTTTCAGTTATAATCAAGTCAAAATTTTCAATACGCGTTTTGGACGTTTTCAAAACAATTTTTCAAAATATAAAAAAGAATACATTTTCAAAAATCTCAAAATGGACACTCAAAACACAAAATACAAAATGAATTCAAAACTCAAAACACAAAGAGAACCGCCTAGATATTCGCTGGTTTGACTAATTGAGTTGAATAATCTAGTCCGGTGGCTTGTGAGCCTACACATAATCAAGCCGGTTCATAATAGAAAGGTTTTGAAAAGTTTGTGCCTAGGCGATTCGTGGTTTGGATAAGAGTTACCCGTCAAGACTGGCAGAGTACGGGTTAGGGATGGAAATTGGCCCCGTGGCATAGTTGTAACAGGCCCAATAATTTTCAATTGGCGAGCTGACATATGTTCCAAACGAGCTCATATGCCAGCTCTTTCGGCTTGGTTCTTGGCCCAGGACCAGAATGCACAAGCATTGTCTCTCTGTCTCCAGTCTGGCTGTTGTCCTTTACAAATTTATCAATGCTTTAGGCATGTGGACATTTGTCTCTCATAAAATTGCAATTTGATTCAAAACGACGGCAAATAAGTTTATGCCCGTCTAGCACTGGTTATAATTAAAATTTTGATAAAAGTTGAAAGAATATGTGGTTGAAAAATTATAATTTTAAGCATTATATAATTAAATTTAATTGTTGATTTTGACTTAAATTTTGCTCAAAATTTTTAGCGTATAGTATAAGACATGACAAACAAGAATTGAAATAAGCCTCATTATTTAAAAATCTCATTTTTTAAAACTTATTTTCAATCAGATATTCTCCCAATAAAATAAATTTATACTAAATTTTTTTTTTTTTTACTTTTTAACTATACATTCTTTAAAAAAAAATCACTATTAGAAGAATTTTTTCTTCTGAAAAAATGAAGTTCAAACAAATCCTAAATCAAATTATAGAAGTTCCACAAAAATATGACTCGAGATATATGTTATTTGTACACACATATTTAATTCTTTTATAATTCAAAAGCGTAGAAAATGAGTTGCTATCGAGTTTGGAAAATATCTTAAATATTGTGTCCATGTTTAGAATGGATTCCTTTTAAATTTAATTTTCACCACGTATTTTTTCAACAAATCATAATTTTTTTTCCTACTTTTTAACTATATATTTTTTAAAAAATTATTTTTCGTAAAATTTATATTACGGTTTATCTACTGGCATACGTGTTATTTTGATAATCGTTAAGAAAATAAAAAAGGAAATAAAGTCGCCAAATAAGACATTCAAAGTCTAGTCAGCAATCCAGGATGGTACCGCGTTTTCTCCTCCGACGCCTCTTCTTTACCAATACACATTTTCTTATTCCCCAATTTTCTGATATACGCACAGAAACGCGAATTTCGTAAACCCTAAACGATAATCTCACGCACTACAATACCCTGTAATTGAATTCCAAAATTGGAAAGAAAAACGAACGAATTTTCTGATATTTTTGCTATTTTTCGTACTCCAAATAAGCTTGGAATTCGCGTTTCAATTCATGGATTTGACTCTCAACCATCACAATGCATCGCATACCAAAAATCTTCTTACATAGTTCTGAGCGTCGCAAAACCCGCTCGAAATCTGGCTCCACCTCTAGCACAAGCTCAAGTTCCAGTCCAAGCCGCCTAGCTGCGAAGCCGATTCCGAGACTCGAGCGGCTAAACGCCGTTAAAAACATTGACTATGAATACCTGCCATCAACTTCCTCGACTTCAGCACTATCGGCATCGTGTTCGTCGGAGGAATCTTTACGAGGGCGGTCGCGGGATTTGTACAGCGGCCAAATGAGCTTACGAGTCGAAGGGATTGATGGGCAGTTTGAATTTATGTGTCAAACGCTGGGATTTTCTGGAATTGACGATTTCGGGATACCTGTTGAGGAATATGAGGCTATGAAGATCAGATCCTCTGTTGCTCCTAGTTTAATTAGTCAGAAAAATGAGGACAGTAATGGTAATATTCTTTCCAGTGGTAGTACAAATCAGAAAATCGAGGATTGTATTAGTAATGTAATTGAAATTTCCGGTCCTAGGTGTAAGAAGGTTGTTGAGGTAATTAATCCAAAATTCGAGTGTAATGGAATTGAAGATTTGGTATTTTCAAATAGTGGTAGGGGTAGTAGTTATGGTATTATTAGTAGAGGTGGTGATGATGGTCTATGTGAATTATCAAAGAGGCTAGAGAATAGTGCAAGGATAAGTAATCTAGTTTTCAGTGATGGTAAATTGGGGGAAATATGTAGAAATGGTATTAAGGGAGTGAGGCCACCAGTTCTGGCACCGCCACCTTCAATGTCATTGCCCGTGATCGACAAAGAGTGCTCAACTTGGGATATTTTGAAATCTTTTGCACCAGACGGTGATAAAGGCTTTTCAGGGTTTGAAAGAGGGTGTGGTTCAGAAGAGAACGAACAAGAGACTGAAGTAGTTGGTGGGAGGAGGGATGAGGACGAGGAGAATTATAGGAGGAAGAGAAGGATAATGATGAGAGAAGAAAATGGTGTGTTATCTGGGTCATGTTCATTTACCACAACTTCAAATGATGATGATTCTTCAAGTAGCACTACGGAGCCAACATCCTATGTATCACCCAATGGGAGATTTAAACGCATTATTGTGGACTGGCAGAAAGGGGATCTCTTGGGTCGTGGATCTTTTGGATCTGTTTATGAAGGAATTGCCGAGTAAGTGCAACTTCTTTTCACACATTCTCCTGGGTGCTAAATTGCAATGAAATCATTGAGCATGGATCTGTATTTATTGTATCCTCTTATTTTTAAAATTTTGAACTCCTATTCTTACTTAGCCCCTGTTTGGTGGCCTTTTTTNTTTTTTTTTTTTTTTTTGAAAAAACATAGTTTTGAATGGTGAATTTTTGGAGAATATGTGGTTAGGAAGTGGGGAAAAATTTTGGTTTTATGTGTAGAATATTTTATTATGTAAATGTATGGTTGAAAATGAGTACGTAGAAAAAAGAGATTTAAAAGAATGGGTGACAAACATGGGATTAAATGTTTATTGACTGCATAAAATCTTCTGAACTCCTATTTCTTATTTATTTTGGTGGTAAAAAATGTAAAGAATTGTTCATCAAACAATGAAACTACGACGTTCTGTTAATATGATGTTCACTTTTCAGTAAAATTGTGAAGTTAATACTTTATCAATTAAGAAAGAAAAGTTTCTAGTTTGGAAGATTTCTTTCCTTGCAATGGATTGGTTGCTTCCATGATAAAGGCGAGATAAAGAGCTACTCTAGTGGTTAATGGATTCTAACTGATCCAGATAATGGTTGCTTTTAAAGAACTATTTGTTCAGACAATAAATCTTTCAAATGTATTCTCTATAGTGGATGTTTTCTTTCATTTATTTGCGGTTAAAGATCCAAAGCATGGTGTTGAAAAGAACTAAAATATAGAGAAAGGAACCTTTCAATAATTAAGTGAAGATAAGTTCACTTATCCTGTAATATCGTTGCACAGTTCTCCACTGAAAGAATCATATTTTAAAAAAGCATTGCACTTGATCTTGAGTACCACAAACTCGGATGAAATGTATTTTCTATAATATGCTAAACTTTTCTGTATATCTGTTTTTTCTGCAGTGATGGATTCTTTTTTGCTGTGAAGGAAGTATCTTTGCTTGATCAAGGGGATGAAGGAAAACAAAGGATCATCCAACTTGAACAGGTTTAGCTGCCAGAGCTTTGCTTATTTGTTCACTTGACTTCACACCTGCTTCTAGATTCACTCTCTCAGTGGCTCTTTTAATTATTTGGTGTTAAAACTCTCTTCCTTTTCCCCCAACTCCTCAGTTCTTTAATATGCATTTTCTTTTGACTCATTCAGGAAATTGCTCTTCTAAGTCAGTTTGAACACGAGAATATTGTCCAGTATTATGGTACGCAGAAGGTAATACCGTCTTGCAAATTAACTATTCATATTCTTATTTATATTTTTTGGGTGGAGGGTGGAGGTGAAGGATAGGCGTTTCTTGCTTTTAGCATTAGTTTCCACCTGATTTGTTTCTTCAACTTCGGTGGCACTATTATAAGATTCCATACTTCTCCTTTCGCAATAGAGAGGCTTCTTTTGCAAGATTCCTGAATTTTATTCACAGAGATAGTAGAACTTGAAGTACTAGATATAGAGAAGTTTTTGTGTTGTCCACTAATTGTATTTTGTTGATAGAATTGAAGCTCCCTGAAATTGAACCTTCCACTGAGCTTAACATTTTTTTTCTTCCTTCAGTTTTTCATTCACATCTTAATTTTCCTGAAGTATATTCTGTTTCAAATTTTATTAGAAAGCCTTTTTTTTTTTTTTTCCGTAGGTTGAATCACATCTTTACATCTTCCTTGAGCTGGTTACTAAAGGATCCCTTCTGAGCCTTTACCAGAAGTACAACCTCCGAGATTCGCAGGTCTCCGCTTATACTAGACAGATTTTACATGGCTTGAAGTATCTGCATGACAAAAATGTGATCCACAGGTGATTGAACCAAACAGCTCTGTATTTCTGGTTTTTCTGCTTTTAGTGATTTTATTTATTTATTTATTCTGTTCCAAAAAAATTGGTTATGTATTAAAAGATAATATATACATTAACACGTTGTTTGATAAAAAATTAGCAAAAGTTTTATCGACTTTTCAATTGGTCAAACTTTAATTTTAATCACTCGTGAGAGCACAACTTTATCAATGTTTTAATTTCATCAACTTTTATCAAAATCTATTAAAAATTTTCTCAAAAGCTCCTTGGCCCTAAATCAAAAATTTTCACCCGTTCATGTGTTGTATATTTGATTAGTATCTGCTTTTCTGACAGTTTTGAGTATTTGCAGAATTGCAAATACATCAAGCATATACCCTAGAGATCAACCTGTATTATTTCCGCTGCAATATGTAATTAACATAAGACCAATGAAACCTATGCATGTGAACCTGTAGGGTATTTCTAGTATGCAATCTGTTGTTTAGTTTAAGGAACTGAAGAAGGATTAACCTTGTGCAGATTTCTTTCTCTAAACTTGGTAAGAATCACCAGCTATGAGCATGTTTTGCTAAGACTAAAGAAAAATGCTAAGTTACTCTTTAAAAAGTACAGAAACACTTTTCTGTTTAAAAATTCTAAAAAAGAGTATTAGGGAAAAAGCGACTTTAAGAGCTTCAAACATGTCTATCTAAGCATAGAAGTTTACTTTCTATGGGGACTTAGTCAAACATGATTATATGGTTCCAAATTGGCAGTTGATCGTAGTTAAAAATAGTTTTATATTTTCCAAAATGTGTTACTTCTAAATTGCCTTTTCTTGAAATTGATCAAATCGTGTCCTTCCTTTAGCTGGTTATATTGAAATTGCCTAGTATCATGCTTGAAATTTATCTAGAAGTCAAGTGATGATTTTGTTTTATATTTTCAAATAAAGCTTTGTAGAATTTGTTAGCTATTTGAACTGTCTCCAGGAAAATGGAGTCGAGTAATACAAAAGCATTTTAGTCAAAGTTTTTATTACAGAACTAGAGAACTTTGTGTTAGGACACTGTTTTTGATTAATGATGTCTCTCTTAATTCTGGAATTACTTGTATTTAGGTTGCACTTTAATCTTAACAAGCAAGAAAACTAAAAAATGGAAGTTTTGTAAGTGGGTGATGAAGAAAGACTGATCATTTGATAATTAGTAATATATACTTTTCAAGTGATCCTTCTCTTCTCCTCCTCTTCCTCATTCATGCTTTAAAATCAGCATATGTTTAGATGTGCTTCATTCATGCCAGCTGATTCTGTAACGCTAAGATCACATTTATTTACCTCTTCTGTTTCAGAGATATTAAGTGTGCAAATATATTGGTGGGTGCAAATGGCTTGGTGAAACTTGCAGATTTTGGCCTTGCGAAGGTTGCAGTCTCTCCTTATCCCATCTTTTTACTCCATTTCACATTAAAAATGCCTTCTTATATAGCTTGCAAATAATATATTGTGATTGTTGTTATGACACATAATATTGTTAGTTGATTCATTGTGCAGGCCATTAAGTTGAATGATGTAAAGTCTTGCAAGGGGACTCCATTCTGGATGGCTCCTGAGGTTTGCCTTTACCCTCTTTGTCTTAACATTTATGTAGCACGACAAGTCTAATTACAGTTATGATCAATATATATTAGGATTGTGAAAATTGTTCCCATAACTTCGTGCATATTAGCTGTTCCCTTTTATTGTTCAGAGGAAAGAGCGATGTGAATCTCGTGACAACTTGCTTCCCTAATTTTGAATGGAGGTTGATGTATGCACGTGGATTTTATTAAATTTGAGCCACGTGCTAGGAATAGTGTCTCCTTTACTCATTTATCTTAAGGCATGACTCATCATCTTATCCTGGGACTAGCCTTTCTTCTCTCTTTTCCTTTTTCTTTTTCTATTCCAGTACTGATGGTTGATTTTCCCAAGGTAGAAATTGCTTTACAAGGTAATTTGTTAGTGTCCAAATGGTTAAGAGTAATGCTATTGTTGAACATCACCAATCTAGGTGGCAGTGGCCCCTGATTCATTGTCCAGTAGAATTCTGATGCATTTTAATGCATTTGACAATGAATCAAGGAATCCACTGCTACCTAGAATGGTAATGATCATCATTAGGGATGAATGACATTATTTTAAAGGGTGAATGGAAATAGAAAAATGCATTAGGAGTATTTAACTAGACAGCACTTCAGAAATAAGTGAGTATTTGGTAAACCTTTGTTTGTGAATTTCAATTGTAGCTTAAGAGTTTTTAACATCTGTCTGAAATAGCCCCAATTTCATACGAAGAAAGGACGTGATGTGGAGGCAACATTATTTATAATTTTTTATTATAACTTTGAGTTCTGCACGAATATTGGAATAATCTGTTGCATTCTGTTGGTACAGCATTCGTTGTAACCTTTAATATTCCCAGTGCATTTGCGATTTTGTGTCATAATGCCCATTTGGAAGTGTCAGTCAATTATGGAAACCTATTTGCTTCACTGTGTAAAACCAAGGGGTAATCCTGGCAGTTTAAAAATAAGGGGTCTGAATAAGCACAGTAGGGTTTGGAATAATTGCAGCTCTATATTTCAAACCATTTCCACACATCTAAATTTATTATGTTTTCGAGGTATTAAAATTTTCAATTTGTTGAGATTACACACTTATCCTGAGCCTGAGGCAAGTATTTGCATGATACTAACATGTCATGGATACAATTATTTCAACTTGTCATGGATACAATTATTTCCTTTCTCCTTGTAGTGTGTCAAGGCCAAAGGGAGAGTTGATTTAAGTTGAGATAATTTTCCTACTAAGTTTTGCTCACTATCAATCTATGTTGCTGTAGGTGGTTAAGAGCCTGGGATATGGGCTAGCAGCAGATATATGGAGCCTTGGGTGCACTGTCTTGGAGATGCTAACCCGACATTTTCCATACTCCAGTATGGAACCTGTAAGTGAAGCAGTTTATTCTGGATTTCCTGTAAACTAGATAGGCTCGTAGATACTTCTTTGTCATCTTTATTTGTCTAAAGAAATTTTGGATTTTTCTTAAACAATTGCATTATAAATTTGGACCACTAAAAGACTCTGAGATCATATATAGGATATACTCACATTGTGCTTGTATTACTCACAATCATAGTAAACTAATGGAAATACCTACCTTCCTCTAGTGTTTGTTCATTCTCACTAGAAGTTCTTTGACTATTTTCATTGTCAAGATATAAAGGCTCCATTTGGGAAGAATTTATTAATGGTTTAATATATAAATAGATAGAAATGGGTGGTGGATAAGTGGATAGTAGTTGGAATGTATGGTTGAGAGTGATGTTTGATCTTTTATAAATGATTTATAAATTTTGCCAAACAGAGGCTAAATATACTGTAATTTTGGAAGATAGAAAACATTATCAATGAAATAGATGACAGAAATACGAAGATATCTCCTGATGAGTATGTTTTATCTGGTGCTATCAACCAGGCAACGTAAAATTTGGAAACAATATATATACAAATGATATCAATTCATTGAATTCTGTCAGGTGGATATTAAAATACTCAGGTAGGTAGGTAACTGTACGTTGTTGTTTTGGAGCATTGTTTTGGAGCATGACTTTACATTCTCTCTGATCAACAGATGTCGGCACTATATAGGATAGGAAGGGGTGAACTACCACCAATTCCGGATTCCCTTTCCAGCGATGCACGCGATTTTATCCTTGAATGTCTACAAATTGATGCAAGTGCACGTCCAACGGCCTCTCAGCTCTTGGATCATCCCTTTGTGAAGCGACCACTTCCAGCATCATCGGGCTTGGCTTCTCCTTACAATTTTGGCCAGCGGATTTAAGAAAATCTCTGAGGTCATAAAAGAAACTAATTATCATTTTCTAGTTATTGTCTTGTTGTAAAAAGCCTACCTGGAATGAACAAAACCTGAAAGCTACTTTCGTTCTTTCTGTAATTTACAGACGCCAGTAAATCTTCCTTCCATGGACACCAAGAAGGTGATGATCATCCTTGGTCTAGGTGGCAGTTGGACAATGAATCAGGGGGCCCACTTCCACCTAGACTAATGATGATTATTATCGATGATAGATAGCATTAATCTCCATCTCCCCAGACGGTGTGTCATGTACTCTCTACTCAGTGACAAATGCTCTTTGACACTATCCTTCCCAGTGCAGCTATGATCTTCCTAGTGGACCATCTACAGTCAGTGGGTTTCCAGATTATTAATGTGCATACAGGAATTGTTTTATCCATTAGAAGAGTTTCTTGACTGGCTCGGGGAAGGTTCTTTTTGAATTGTTTATTCGCTGCTTGTGCAAGAAAATTTTCCTTCCCAAACAGTTAGTGTATTTATTTTTTTGTTTTCTAGGGTGCGCAATTGTGCGATTTCTTTTCCGCGGCTGACTTGTGTCATACAATCCACAAATATTAGTTGTATATATCTTGTTTCTTCATCCAAGCAAATGTAAAAGTGTTGTATTGAAATTTTATGTGCTTTCCTACACCTTGTCTATACCCCCAATCCCACAATGAAAAAGGAGAAGTCTATTCCTAATTTGATTTCTGCAATTGTAAGACAAAATCCATATTACAATTGTTGTATGTGCTACCTTGAACTAGATATGATCTCAGTATCTTGTTAAATAGTAGTTTCTGTCTTTATATATTGGTTATATATTTCATTTCGGTATGAAATTTATTCCTTAACAAAAAATTTCGTGTTACATTATTTCATTGATTTACTCTGCTAAAGTTTTTTTTGTTTTTGAGGTTGTGACGCAAAGATCATCGAACTTTTGGAAGATCTTGTGAGGTAATACAATACGCTTTATAAACTAATGATCCTCCATTGGGCTATTTCTTGTGCGATACAAGTGTACTTGATGGTAATTTGGCACATATTTAGTTTAGAGTCTCTATATAAGTTGAATGTAGTTCGAGCTACGAAAAAGCTCGTGAAAATTTTGGACTTGCTCCATTTGGTAATCTAGATAATATTTTGACCGTTGATCTCAACTCCCTAGTTTATATGGAATCGTGTTAGATTTTAATGTCAATATAGAAGAACATATGACGACATAGAAATTGCATCACAATGTGGTAAAAATGGCTTCATGCTTAATGGGCCGGGCCCTGCACTTAACCTATTTAATCAACAAGACCGCAACAGACGTGCACCAGTTAAAGAGCATCTCTTTAAATTCCACTACCCTTTTCTTTTCTTTTCTTTTCTCTCTCCAAGCAAATTCAACTCAATTTATTAATTTTCAGGTACTCTCGATGCCGATCTTCATTTTATTCGAAGAATTTTAATTTTATATTTATTTGTGTGTTAGTAACGTGAAACAAAAGGATGGAATTTAGATCGGTTTAGAGTAATTTTTGAACACACTTCTATAATTGACGTTTGGTGGGTTTTTGAGGATGTAATTTTCTAGTTCTTCTATTGATTGATTTTGAATTTTAATGATATGGGCTGGTATGTGGTACTGGTATCCGGTGCCTTACTGGAAGTACTTCGTTTTGTTTGGATTGTTCAGAGAAATTGGATGCTTGACTTATGCTACATTTTGTTTGTTTTCACATTCTGACAGATTAGGTTTCAGAACGTTGTACTGAATGTTTGCTACGAATTGGAGTTCAAGTCAAATAAAATTAAAATAAATAGACTTTTTTGATGTGATTGGCTGCATTAGAAATTTGGAAATGTGCTTAGTGCTATTTTAGATTTGTGAGTGCGTGAATATGGGCACTTAGTGATGATTGAATGTGTGTGATTAATTGTCGGGTTTTCATTCACGCACTTGTGCAACTATGAGCAAGTTAGCCTACACGTCTGCAAAGCAATGTTTTCTTGGAGGAAGTCTAGATCTAACAACTTTACTTCACACAAATATAAAAATATTTAATTTTCTTCTTTCCACTTTGCTGACATAGCTTTAAAAGATCAGTGAAATCTTAATTGCAGTGAGAATCATGGTAGAACCTTACTTTAGTCTGATCGATTAAGTTTGAAGTTTGATGGCTTACAAATAATATTTGTTTTGAGTTTTTTATCATTGACATCTGCCATGGAGATTGAATTACATTTTGGACTCACTGGAGTAACCGTGGCTCTTTAAATATTAGATTAAAATATCTCATTGTATTGTCATTATGCACATTTAAAAGAGAATTGTGTGCACTGTTATTATGTTGTTGCTTCCTACTTAAGTGATATTTTAAGATATAGATTTTCCAGTACCCGAATGGTAGAATTTATATAACATTTAAGGTACAATTAATATAAATGTTACTTATAGTACACTAGTGAAGTGGCTGATTTAGTTTTGAAGATATGTATTTCCTCCATTGACAGCTCTTGAAGTGGCTTCATATATTTGTTTCAAGAAAATATGATGTCTATCATTGGGGCGTAAAATATTTGCGTAGGTTTGAATTAAGCAATAACTCCGACAAGAAAAAATTAGTGTAGTTCAAGAAACTAGAGGAGTCAAAGATGGTTGTTTATTCGTAATTGTCATATGATGGAGCTTTGGATTACTGGGAGTTAATAGGTTGAGTTACGTTTAAGGTTTGGACTAATAAATTATCAATATGTTTATAGTTAATTTTCATGCAGCACTCCAATCTCAAATGAAAATTAAGATGGTATTAAGAGAAATAAAGCAGGCCGCTATTTCGATAATTGCATATTGGCTCTTGCTGTTTCTTATGTTAAGAAAGTCCTCAAAGTTATTAAAGAATGCTCTCTCTTTAACATTCGATTATGGAATTAATTATAGCAGATTATCTATACCCAATTTCACTCAATATGGGCTCATTACCCCTTTCATGGTTTTTTTAGTCTATGATGCACCATATCGAGTTAGATACGCCGACACACGATTTTTCAAATAATTAATGATGATTAATTTTTTTTAAATTCTTCATTTATATAGAATAATTTAATATTATACTTATTATTTTTTCTTATTGAAATCTTTTAAATATGAATATGTATTTGTTATTTATTAAAAGTTCAAAAATATATAATATTTCTAGTAAAGAAATAAAAAATGACCATAATAGAGTATTCGAGAAATGTCGGCATACATGTGTCTGACACAGACATACCACCTTTGTTGAAGTATCCGTGCAACAAAGTTTTTAGTTAATGTTGTTGTATTGATATAAAGATATGCATGTTTGGGTGCTTTCCAAGACAATATGGACATTCTCGGTGTTAATTTAGATATCACTAGGACAATATTGGTTCTAGAGAACTTGTTTAATTGTTTTTGAACATATCCAAAAATAAAATTCTAGTAATTGGAATGAATGCTTGGAGTGGTGTTATTGATGCTATTACATGCGTAACAATTTGCTGCAAGATGATGCTTGTAGGATCAAATTAAGTGCTATGGGTTGTCTACTTGTCTCCAATTTTTTATGTCTATATGAAAAATATATTGATGAGATTAAAAGGAGGCTCAGAGAATGAGGGAGGTGAGAATGATAAGAATGGAAAACAAAAGGAGAAATAGAATCGTGAATTAATAGAAGATAATTGCAGTTGAATCTTTGTGGAAGTTTAATAATATTCAATCCACTACCTGATCCAAGATATATTTTTATATTTAGGCTTCCGAATAGAAAACAATAGGGACAAAATGACAAATCAACAAATCGACTTATTAGAAGTTAATTGTGAAAATTTCAGTTGATAAATTCACAGACCTTTCATAAATTCCCTTTTGAGATCTATATTTTTTATATTGATTTTTTTATTCTTGTTTTCCTTTTATTTTGGCGGGTGTGGTTTGTTCTTCCATTCAGGGTTAGCTTAAAGATGGCAAAATCCAACAAGCAGCAACAAAAATCTGATTCTCGAAAGCATGGGGTTAGCCTGCGTAGGTTTTCCTCTCGGTGTACAAGGTTTTGTGAAGATGCCCACCATAGCAAAAGATGTTTAAAAGCATCGGAGAAGAAAGACTGGGAAGATGCAGTTTGCTCGGTGTGCTTGGAGTTTCCTCACAATGCTGTCCTCTTGCTTTGTTCCTCTTATGATAAGGGTTGTCGCCCTTACATGTGTGCTACTAGCCACCGGTATTCCAATTGTCTTGAGCAGTACCGGAAGTCCTACACTAGGGCTGCTCCAACCCAGAGTGCACAACCATGGCAATGGTCAACAGACGATCCAGACTTATCGGCAACATCTGGTTGGCCTGATAGAAAGGTGGAAACATCCGAGCTCTTGTGCCCGCTTTGCCGTGGGCAGGTGAAAGGTTGGACCGTGGTGGAACCTGCTCGAAAGTTCCTTAATGCAAAGAAGCGAAGTTGCATGCAGAATAATTGCTCATTTGTTGGAACCTATAAAGGGCTAAGGAAGCATGTGAAGTTGGAGCATCCTCTGGCACGTCCTCGAGAAATGGATCCTTCAAATGTGGAAAAATGGAAAAAACTTGAAAATGAGCGAGATCTAAGTGACGTGTTTAGCACGATCAGATCTACCATGCCTGGTGCTATTGTAGTAGGGGATTATGTAATAGAGAATAACTATCGTGGCTTTTCTCGGGGTTATGATGTTGATCATTATTTGGATGATGCGCTTTTCAGGATGGGACAGATGGGTTCATATGGTGGACGCTGGAATAGCTCTCAATTCTCTTCTGATTTTTTCCAGGATGATTATGATTTACTAGATGAGGAAGATTTTGCCATGCAACAAGCTGGTGCTGCTGTTTCATCTAGACGAATTGGAAATAATGTTTCCCGATCCCGTGCAAGATTGTTGGTTGGAAGGCGGCGAGGACGGCTCAGAGAAGGTAGGTAACAGCGTTGGTGACTTCATGTCTCTGATATGAAGGTTTCCATTTGAGTTTCAATATTGGGTGTACTTGTCATTAAACAGTATCAAATCGACCCCTGACTTTAGAGGTTTATTCTATGCCTTATCTTATTGAAAGATGCTGAATTATCTTCTTTGTAGGTGCCTAATCTTGGATGAGTAGTTCATTAACTGTTCGCCCATGATTGTATGGATAGAGGTTATTCTCGTTATTTAGCTGTAATTGTCATTTTAAAATACAAGGGTCAAATGATATGATATTGCATGCATTGTAAAATGTTTGATCAGTGTCATTGCTTTTACTTCTTGATTTCTTCTCTATGTTTACGTCAACTTTCTCTCTAAACGTGGACAAGACAAGAACAAACATCCCTTGCTATCTCGAGCTCGGTTTCACTCCCGTAAGTAGTCGATATGCAAACACAACAAGAAAGCTATGAAGAAATTCCTCCCATGGCTTGGGAGTACATATATTTCAGTGTCTTAAAACTATTTCCAAATAAGGAAAGGTTTTCGATTAAAAAAGGGAAAACAGAAGATTTTTTTATTTTTTTATTGTTTAATAATAATCCGTACACTTAAGAGTCAATTTTAGAAAAAATGAAAAAAAAAAAATCGACCATCAATTTTTGTAAACATGTTTACCTACGTATGCGCGCGTGTCACATCACACAATGTGAGGAGAGGATACTTTGAAGCATATTTCAATCATGTGTTTGATTGGGAAAAGAAAAAGTCGTGTGAGATTTCCGTCCCTCAATGTCTGGATGTCGTTCAAGTTAGACAATCTGCTTTGTCATTTTCCAAAAATTAAGAGGTAGTTTAATCTTGCTCGATTCAAATTCTCTCATAATATAGAAATTGGTCCTAATCTATGTTGCACTGCACTTCGCATGTGAGATTCTAATTCAATATAAAGATGGATATAAGTGGAACGTTGATTTAGCTCTACTCAAAAAATACCAATCGGCGACAAAAATTGAATGTAACCATTAATATGCCATCTTAAGGTACCGTTAAATCGATAAATCTTATCTACATTTAGGAGTCATATTATTTTGATTGTCTATCTCCATGAGTTATAAACAAATTGACTCGAATATAATATTGTCGTTTCGACTCCTTGACTGAATCTTCGGAGAGGCCAATTAATATTGTGTTTTCGACTCCTCGATTAGATGTACTCATTAATATGCCATCTTAAGGTTCTATTAAATTGATGGATTTTATCTACATTCAGGAGTCATATCGTTTTTGTCGCCTATCTCTATGATTTAGATATAAGCTGACTCGAATACAATATTTGTCTTTTTGAGTCTTCGACTAAATTTTCGGAGAGGCCAATTATAGAAAAAAAAAATCATAAATATAAGAGAGAGAGAGAGAGATGGGGGGGGGGGGGGGGGGTATGGTCAGATTAAAAAAGGTGACTCCATCCTTCACCAAAAGGCCAATGCCTCCTTAACCCTCTTGAGCCTCCTAAAAGCCGTCCCCAGTTGTGTATTATGCCCCCTTTATATTTTTGTTACCACCACTACCATCATATCCCACCTTACCCCAACATTTTCTCCATCTTTCGTGTGGTTTCTTGAAGATACATAAAATCATTGTTCTAAAAAGTTTAGTTCGAGCAAAACACCTCGTTTTATTAATTTTTTCAATTCCTAAATAATTAAATTTTTTCCTCTCTCTTTCGTCGTTCCTAGCTCGTTTTATTGAATTTCTTATTTTTTTTTTCTTTTATTTGACTCTAATTTATTAATTTTTATATTTTTAAAAAAAAACATTTGAATACTTTGCCCTTACACATTAAGGGGACGTTCTCTTTGTGTTTCAGTTTTGTGTTTTGAGTTTTGAATTTATTTTGTGTTTTGCGTTTTGAGTGTCCATTTTGAGATTTTTGAAAATGTGTTCTTTTTGGCATTTTGAAAAATTGTTTTGAAAACGCCCAAAACGCGTTTTGAAAATTTTGACTTGATTATAACTGAAAACACCCAAAACGACAAATTTGTCGTTTTGGGTTTTCTTTACAAATTTTTAACTTGTTTTCAAAAACGCGTTTTCGAAAATGGGAAAGAGAACGCTTTTTCGCTGTTTTGGAAAATCGAAAACAGAAAACGACTTGAAAATGGTAAAGAGAACAGGCCCTAAAATTTTCATTTTCATTCTTCTACTCATTTTCAACCACACATTCTTTAATAAAATAATATTTTACATCACATCAATAACTTTTCATTATCTTTCAACCACAAATTCTCCATCAAACTACTATTCTAGAATACATTCTTCCAAAATAATGTGGCTCAAACACACCATTTATCTATACAAAAATTAAAAATTGCTTTATTCGATAAAGAATTGAATTAGATTTAAGTTACAGTGCTATCGACATTATGTAATTATGATCTTGAGATTCGTTATTTTCTTAAAAATTTCGAAAGTATGTATGAAGTTCCTATAAATCTATTAAATATAATTTTTCTAGTAATTGAAACTACAAAAAATTAGTCCAATTTTTGCATTTCGAATACTTGAAATTGTATAATTGACTAATTATGAGAAATATTAAGTAAATATAATTCTAAATGTTTGATATGAATTATTTTAATTATTAGATGATTTTTAAAATGATTAAAATATTATTAAAAAAACTTTTTTCGTCTAAGCGTCATTTAGGCTCGCTTAAACTCGTAAAATTTGAAGTTTCGTCTTCAAATCTAGTCACGTTTTACCCCTTTTGAACACTCCCCATGTTTATTAACCTTTGGCTATTCAAATTCCCATGCGCCACTTCTCATGCAATTAAATTTTCTACTTGCCTCAAATCAATTTAGTTCATCCAAACCCCACCTTTTACTTTAATTTAATTATTTTTTACTTTCTCTATGAAAAAAATAATAATAATGAAAGCTGGATTTTGCCGATAATCTTGAATGATCTAGACTGAATGATATCGAAAGAAAAAAAAAAAATTAGGCGAATAATAATATTTTAAATAATATGTTTCACGTTCTACACTAGACAATATTGACATGATTTGTACGATGTTGTGTTATTGAATAGTATGTACAGCACGTCTCTGTTTTGTTTTGTTAAAAAAGTTGATAAAATTTTATGTCAAAATCAATAATTAATTTAACTGTGAATTTCACGAGACTCACATTTCATCACATTTTAAAATCTATTAAAATCCTGATTTTTAGCAGCTAGGTGAATTGATTAAAATCAGATTCTTTTAATAATTTTTATAAATTCAATTTTAATATATTAATTTCGGTCGAACTGATGGATTTTAATAAAACTAAATGGTAGTCAAAATACATCTATTTGAGTGTAAAGCGAAAGGTCGATGCATGTAAGTATAGTATATAATTTGATCTCTTTGCAGACTGGGGAAGTTTCATCTGGCCTAGATTTACCTACCATAGATTTTCGTTAATATGCAAATTAAATCAAATTCTTTTTTAGGGATAAACACTTCATATTGATATTCTAATAAATACGAAAAGAATAAAGAAGCAAAAAAAAAATAAAAATTCCTAGTCGATCCGACTTGCTCACTCTCTCCAACCAACACCTATATTCTCTATTCTCTGCCTCCCGGCTCGTCCGCATTGAAGGTAAGTCTTCGATGCTACCTAAATTAATATTAAATACTATCGATATTGGATAACATTATTCAAACCTTTCGGAGTGGTCGAGGCTCCACTGAAGGGTAGCGGTTGTAGATTCCAACTTCAACAAATATATATATATATATATAGTTTAGCTATGATGATCAAAGTGAATATATGTGAAGTCAAATGTTAAGTTGTCAAATAAAAAATACAAGTAATACACATATGCGGGGTACAGGAAATTTCCACAGATTTTGCATAAGAAGACATAAGACAGCTGTCTTCCGTCTGCAGAAATTTTGCTGTACTCACAACATTTCTCGAGAGAAAAATCTAGCTGTAGGAAGTGGGACCCAATTTAGAGTAGAGATGATCTATATATAAACTCCCACCTTTGTCTTAAATTTTTCGAACAGAAAATAAAACTGGAAGCAAATCAAAGAGAAAAGTGAGTGACTGGTGAAAGAAAGAAAACCTCCCTTTCCTTTTCATACACTAGTCTTCAATGGCTTCCTCCTATGTCGAAAACAGGCAGTTCAGCCACTTCGAACCGTCTGTTGTTCGAGCTTTTAAGCCCGGTCTCAACAGCCACCACCACCGGTCTAACTCCCCGGTCCGTGGCTGCAACTTCCCATCTAGCTCTTTCCAAAACAAATTACCTAATGCGAATATTAGTGGAGGTGATTATTATTCCTCTAGCGAGGACGATGATTATGGCGAAAATCAACATTTGTCAGCTATTAAGAAAGCTAGTTTGGAGTTGGAACCATCAGTTTTGGATACCAGAGACGAAGGCACGGCGGATAACTGGGTGGAGCGCCACCCGTCCATGGTTCGACTCACCGGGAAACACCCATTTAACGCGGAGGTGCCGCTGCCTCGCCTCATGCACCATGGATTCATTACTCCTGTTCCACTTCATTATGTAAGAAATCACGGTCCGGTTCCGAAGGCCACATGGGAGGATTGGACTGTTGAGATCACGGGTCTAGTAAAACGTCCCATGAGATTAACAATGGACCAGCTAGTAAACGAGTTTCCCAGCAAGGAATTTCCGGTGTCCCTCGTGTGCGCCGGGAACCGGAGAAAAGAGCAAAATATGGTTAAGAAAACAGCTGGCTTCAACTGGGGCGCCGCCGGAATCTCCACCTCCGTGTGGCGGGGCGTGCCACTACGCGCCATTTTGAAGCGGTGCGGGATATTCAGCCGTAAAAAGGGTGGTCTCAACGTCTGCTTCGAGGGGGCGGAGGATTTGCCCGGCGGTGGCGGGTCGAAATACGGCACCAGTATTCGAAAGGAAATTGCAATGGATCCATCGAAGGATATTATCTTGGCTTACATGCAAAATGGGGAAGCATTATCCCCTGATCATGGATTCCCTGTTCGATTGATAATTCCAGGGTTCATTGGTGGAAGGATGGTGAAATGGCTTAAAAGAATTATTGTTACTACACAAGAATCAGACAGTTATTATCATTACAAGGACAATAAGGTTCTTCCATCCCATGTTGATGCTGAACTCGCTAATTCTGAAGGTAATCTTTGTCTAATATTAATCGACTTGACTTGACTCGTTCAAGGAAGAAAACGAAACTAAAATCTAATTATAGCTATGGTGACGATATTTGTTGGCAGCTTGGTGGTACAAGCCGGAACATATTATCAACGAGTTGAACATTAACTCAGTTATTACGACCCCATGTCACGAAGAGATTTTGCTAATAAACTCGTGGACGACTCAGAGGCCTTACACGATTAGGGGTTACGCTTATTCAGGTGAGTAGTCATTTCAAACTTCTTATCTAAAAATTTAAATTGGAAACATTACCTGCTATATAGCAATTTTTATTGATTCTTGAGCAATTGGGCGGTTGTTTTTTGGACTAAAATGTAGAAATTTTTGATACATCGTACTTGTCAACTGTGGATAATTCTACTGTTCACCGCCTCCTAGGTGATAGTAACGAAACAAAATTTATAGGGTGTTTTGTGGATATTAAAATTCGATTTTTAGTAGATTGTGATAAAAGTTTTTGAAATGTGTGGTTGAAAACCAGTGGGACCCATTAAAAGTGTGGTTAATTTTGATTGTTTGACTTTGACTTAGATTAAAATCTGATTTTAATTTGTACCAAATATGCAGTTAATGTTTCGTTAAAACTTATCACAAGATAATTGATTTTCGACTTAATATAAACAGAAAGATCGCGACTTTTCTTCATTTGAACGGTTGTTAAGTGAATGCTTAGTAATTAATCATATTTAAACACATTTTCCAAGAAGTTCGAACCGCGTTAATATGATTTAATTAAATTGGGTTATTAGTTAATAGCAAAGATTTTGATATTTGTTATCAAATTCAATGAATGGTATCTACTTAATTAAATGAGCAAGTAGGGGAATCACTGATTGTGACTAAAAGTGTCGACGAATAAAGTTCCGACATCGTGGTTGGATCTAAATATTCATTTTTATAATCATAGCATTCAGTACTAAAAGAATGGTCATAAAAAAATCGTCCCATTTTATATCAAACTATGACCTTAGATCGTGGTTGGCTAAGTTTAAAAAGTTTATTTTTAAGTGAATTTGCTTAAAGTAAAAATGTAATAATAATAATAATAATAATAATAATAATAATAATAATAAAGTTTTGAAATATTGAATTGTTTTATTTGTGAAAGATAGGAATAAGTACAATAATTAAAAGTTACTTTCAAAAGATTATTTTTAAGATTATGCTCTTTGCACTTAACCCTAAATTTTGAGGGTTTCAATTTTTTTATTTGTTTATTTTTTCCAATTGATTTTTCTAAATAATTGTTCAATATTATTTTGTAGAAATTGGACCACACTTCATTTTGATAGGGACTTTAGATATATAAAATGTCAAATTAGTTTTACTAACCTATTACATGATCAATAGGTGGTGGGAAGAAAGTAACAAGGGTGGAAGTAACTGTGGATGGTGGTGAGACTTGGCACGTCGCCACCGTGGACCACCCTGAAAAGCCTAACAAGTACGGAAAATACTGGTGTTGGTGCTTTTGGTCACTCGAGCTGGAGGTGTTGGACTTACTGGGTGCCAAAGAAATTTGTGTTCGAGCTTGGGATGAGACCCTTAACACACAACCCGAGAAACTCATTTGGAATCTCATGGTATGAGTCGAGGATGAGTAGAATTCTTTTTAATAATCTAAATTTTTAGGCGATGTGCCGATAATTAGTTGACTAATTTTTGTGTTATAATCATTCAGGGAATGATGAATAATTGTTGGTTCCGAGTAAAAACCAGTATCTGCAAGCCGCACAAGGGAGAAATTGGGATCATCTTCGAGCACCCAACTCAACCAGGAAACCAATCCGGTGGATGGATGGCGAAAGAGAGACACCTCGAAAAGTCCTCAAACGAAAATCAAATCTTAAAAAGAAGTGTTTCGTCACCATTCATGAACACTACTTCAACAATGTATTCAATGTCTGAGGTTAAAAAGCACAATTCGACTGACTCCGCGTGGATCATCGTCCAAGGACACGTCTACGACTGTACGCGCTTCCTCAAAGACCACCCAGGCGGGACCGACAGCATCCTCATCAACACAGGCACGGATTGTACCGAGGAATTTGAAGCCATCCATTCTGATAAAGCCAAGAAAATGTTGGAAGATTATAGGATTGGTGAATTGATAACTGCCTCGGATTCTCCAAATAATTCATTCCATGGTCCCACTAGTAATCCCCTACACTTAACCCCTATCAAGGAAATTGCAACCACGAGAAATGTTGCACTTGTTCCACGTGAAAAAGTCCCATGCAAGCTTATTTCCAAGACTTCACTTTCCCATGATGTTCGATTATTCCGATTTGCATTTCCTTCCAATGATCAAGTTCTCGGATTACCCGTTGGAAAACACATATTTCTATGTGCCACCATCAACGATAAGCTTTGCTTGCGAGCATATACGCCAACAAGTGGAGTCGACACTGTGGGCTATTTCGAGCTACTGGTCAAGATTTACCGCAAGGGGGTCCACCCCAAATTCCCAAATGGTGGGCTAATGTCACAACATATGGACTCACTCCCATTAGGGTCATTTTTGGACATCAAGGGTCCATTAGGTCACATTGAATACACAGGCAAAGGGAACTTCTCGGTGCATGGCAAACACAAGTTTGCCAAAAAACTCGCCATGATCGCAGGTGGGTCGGGGATTACACCGGTATATCAAGTGATGCAAGCCATTTTGAAGGATCCTAAGGATGAAACCTTAATGTACCTCGTATACGCTAACCGCACCGAGGATGATATTCTGCTAAGGAATGAACTTGATGCATGGGCTGAGGAGTTTAAGGATAGGGTTAAGGTATGGTACGTTGTATCTGAATCAACTAAACCAGATTGGAAATACAGCGTGGGACATATTAATGAAGAAATTCTGAGGGAGAATATTCCGGTAGCATCGGAAAATGCCTTGGCCTTGGCCTGTGGACCGCCGCCGATGATGCAGTTTGCTGTTAATCCTAATTTGGAGAAGATGGGATTCGATCTAAAGGAATCGTTGTTAGTGTTTTAATTAATTAGTAAGAAGAAGAAATTATTGTTAATTTGATGTAAATATGTACCTTTCAATTTATTTTCTGCTTTACTTTTGCCCCATTTTGCTTAATGTCTGTATTTTAGGTAGGTAATGTTCTATAAACTAAGTTTTCTTAGTTAAATCAATATTTTTTTGCTTACATTTTTCCTTCCCAAATATATATAGATAGCGAAAAAAGATTAAACACGTTAAAGGATTCTTTCAATTTTAAGACAAAAAGGCCTTTGAGCCCCGAGTACTCTAATTTTCAAAGTACTAAACTTTTTAGTCAATCTTGTATTTAAATCAAAAATTAAGAGTCAATGGTCGAGTTCGGAAAAATAAACCAATTATTTCGAGAAAAAAAAAGTCTCATCGAACAATGATTGAGCATGTTTACTTGTACTTCTATAAATGAAGTGATTTCCATTTGCATAAATGCTATAAATTGATTGTAAATTCAATTAAAACTAAAGATTATTTTCAAACACATTCATATTCATTATCATTCACACATGTTGCGTAATCCACTACAATTTATATTTATAAATTGGTCAAACGATAGTTTATTTTGACAGTGACTACTTTTTTCTTTATTCTTTTTTTTTTTTTTTAACTTTTAAATTAAGCCGTGCACATCATGCAACTAGGCGTAAACCATACTTCGTTCAACTTGTCCTCCTAACTCTATCGTATGCAAAATTTATCCCTAAAAAATTAAGGCTACGAATTATATTAATAATACGATAATCGTCATCCATTGGCTGCTCTTGACTCCTAGAGGCAAAGATTTTCCGGTGAGCCACAACCGTATATGGCGGCTTTTCCCGCCCACCGCGGCCCTATATCATGTATTTTGGTGAATGGAAAAGTCATCATACTTATCGCGCTAAACTTGATTCATACTATTTTTATATTTAGGAAAATATTATTGACTTGTTTTACCAATGCAATCATTCAAAAAAAAGGAAAAAAATTGACTTTGCTTCCCACATAACTAAATATGAAGTGCAATTTTTAATTAATTCATAGACTTCTATTTCACACTACAAATTCGAGCGTTACGAGCATCTTAATATTCAGTGAATATCACATATATGCGAGTAATTTAAGGATCGTAGACGCCCGTGAAAAAAAAGTGAATCGACCATATTTATTATTGACATGCACGAATCTTATTTGTAGTGAACGTCTTTATTGACGTGCACCGATCTTATTTGTAGTGATCGTCTTGTATGCCTTTTTGGGTCAGCAACAACTGAGATGAAATTTTTGCAAAGACGCTCGTGCAAGGAATTGGGCAAAAGAAAGTAAACACTTGAACATCATTTTCTACATAAAAATATCGTTGCTTGAAATAATTTTTAATAGAAGTACGTGTTAGAAAGAGATTGGACGTGACCTCCAAAAATCTAATCTTAAAAAACTTAAAGAATATTAAATATCTTGAAAAGGTAAAATAAAAGATAATATAGTTGGCAAGTTGGCAAATATATTCCAAAATGAGAGGAGACAAACAAATAATAATAAATCATTAATTCATTGTTTCTTTCACAATCAATCGCCCAATTTCTTTGGACTTCAAACACGACACCAAGCCTAAAGATGCATTCAAACCGAAAAATTCTTTTCCTTTTAATATTATGTTAAAACAAATGATTAATTAAATTAATAACAATAAATTAATCCATTATAAATTAAATTGTTTCGTGTTTGTTGGTAGGTATCAATTCGATTTAAAATATGTAACCAATTCTACATTTATATGCACATGTTTGTTTGATATAGATTAAAATTAGATTTTTAGTAAATTTTGATAAAAATCTAGAAAATTTGTGGTTGAAAAATTGTGAATCCTATAAAATGTGTGGTTAAAATTAATTGTTAAATTTGACTTGAGATTAAAATCAAATTTTTAAAGAGATTTTGGGTCATACACAATTAATTAAAGAAAAATTGCAGTTACGGAATCAAACATCTCACTTTTATACAGACTTGATCCAAATTTTTAATTTGTTACACCCACGATACCAAATATTTCAAAAACTCGCATCTAAAGTCCAATTTGACATAAACCACTCACTTTTATACAGACTTGATCCAAATTTTTAATTTGTTACACCTACGATACCAAACATTTCAAAAAATCGCATCTAAAGTCCAATTTGACATAAACCATTACTTTATCTGTTAGTTGATTAAAAATCATGCCTGGCCAATGTTGACTAATTTTTAAATGACAAAATGGTAAATTTACATTTTTTTTCATATAAAAAAACTAAAATAAAATAATTAAATAATAAAGAAATCATATTATCTTCTCCATTCACCCCACTTCAACTCCGATGCAACTGAACCAAAATGCTGGCACCCACCACCGACGGTCGGCACCCACCACACCCACACAACTCCAACGCCACCTCACTCATCACCATCACTACGACACAATTCTCTATATATCTATCTTCACCACGCAATTCTATGTATATCTATCTTCACCACGCAACTCCGACGCCGCCGAACCCATCTTCATCGAAAATTGCGAAAGCGATATTGAAAACTCAAGATCCTACTTTTCCAGTAAGGCTAGGAACTCTAGCTCTTGAATTTATTTCATATAATCAATCAGGATTATGCTAGTGGTACCTATGAGTGTACCTAAGGGGTTACACCTCCCTCACATGGGAGTAGGACCCACTTAAATAAAAAAATATTTTATGCAAGTGGGTCACTCCCCATGTGAGGGGGGTGTAACCCTTTAGGTACATCTTTTGATGTACCACTAGTATAATCCAATCATTAATGCTATTTCGTTTAGTCCATTTCAAATACGCAGTGGTGATGGTATGAATTTTGTATACAATTACATATTTGGGTGTAAATTACTTTCTGAAATTTATATATGTGTGTGTATTTTGTTTTTGATTTAATTCTTTTATTCTAAGTTTGTTATATGAAAAAAAAATGTAAAGTTACCATTTTGTCCTTTAAAAATTAGTCAACATTGGTCGACATTTGATTTTTGGTCAACATACGGAGAAAGTAACGATTTCTGTCAAATTGGACTTTAAATGTGAGTTTTTGAAATGTAGGGTATCGTAAGTGCAACATATTAAAGATTTGGGTGTCTGCATAAAAGTGAATGATGGTACAGTAACTGCAAATTTCTCATTAATTAATATCGATATGTGTTGTTTCTCCCTTAGCTATGGATGGGGACGTGATTCTCCCTCCTTATCTTAAAAGAGACAATCCCCTGATCACTATTCATTTATGTCACACGATTTTTCACATTAACCCAATTTCATTGTGATTTTGCTACAGTATATCATTAATTGTTAAATATATATTCGTCGACTAATTGATGAGTGAAACTGAGATTCACTGTTCATTTTTGTCGCATTTGGTTTTCACATGCATCCGATTCCAAATCGATTGGCACTGTTGCATATGCCGACTTAATTTTTATTATAAAAAATATATATTTGCTAACCGACTCCACTTTCTACAATACATACAAATGCATTAAAATGCAATTGCAATAACACAGTTGTTCTCTTCTTATTATTTTGATTTCATTTCATTTCAAACATCAAAAACAT
>CAIGRP010104569.1:0-13181 GCA_903798385.1 Fraxinus cuspidata | reverse complement strand
TTAAATAAGCTAATTCATGAATCAAAATTAATCTCCAACATTCATGAATCAAGTTTTAATTTCAAACAAAAGGCAGTTATATAAGGCTACATACACAATGCATATCTTTGTGTTAAAAATTGGAGTTTGAGAGGATATTTAAAGACATGCCTTCTCTTTTTTCGTAGGGCAAACAAGATGGGAAAATAAAATTCATTGGAATAGAGTTGGTGAATTGTTCGAACCCCAAATCCCTCTCAACGTAAAACTTTAAAATAAGAATTTTTCCCACAACCCATTTATGCATGCATTTTGTAGGGGTGAGAGTTTGTATCTATTTCAGAGTCTTATGTGTTGCCAAGAATTGATCCAAAATGGGTTAAGGTATAGGATTGAGGATGGAAAAGCACAACAATTCTTCCCAATCCATGTGTTCCTCGATCTCACTCTTTCATCGCTATATCACCACATTGGGGGGACTTGTTCAGTACTGTTGATTTTTGGACTTTTGTTGAGATTTGAATTGAGATAATAAGCCATACTTCCTATTCCTAGATAGTGAGATAATAATTTAACACCTGTTAAATGGCCATTGTTTTGAATAGAATTTTTTTGGAAAATGCGTGACAAAAAAGTGGGAAAATTTTGAATTTACATGTAAAATATTTTATTATATGAATCTGTGATTGAAAACAAGTATGAGAATTTAAGAGTTTTTTTTAAAGAGAGATAAACAAGGGCTTAATATAAGGATTCCGAGCGTGAAAGATATCACCATGTGTGGAAAAATTTAAACATAGTAAAGTCTTACGACATCTCTCCATGAGACTAGGGTCTGAGCTTGAAGGAAGTAACAAGTCCTGAGATCCCTTGTGTCTGGTGAAAAATATTATGGTGGTTGAATATATCACGAAAGACTATGCTCTTTATCTATAATATATGTAGAGATATTATCGACAAATTATAAACTATATTCTATACATTTCTTTCGGAATATAACTTCTGTTTGAAAATACAAACATTATTTATTCGTCTAGTTCATTCAATTATATAGTCAAGTTCACTCATGACTTTTGGGATTATTTATGCATAGATTAAATGCACTAGTTTATTAGTGTGACGTTCTACCCTCATCATCATCATCATCATCATCACCACGATCTTATCTTTTTATTCTATTTTATTATTATTTTAAAATCATACTAGTATTTAGTAATTTATATTTAACTTAAGTAGACATTTCAGAGTAAAATCAAAATATATCATGAAAATTCAATTAATATTGTAAAGAGTTAAAAGAACCGCCAAATTTATATTATACCAAAAGGGAACTCCCTTTACAAAAACTGGTAACAAGTTAGCTATATGACAATCCAAAAATTTCTAGTCAAAAGAATTGCCTGCTAATTTTCAAAAAGTTTTCCTTAGATCTAACATATAGCAAGATGATGTGACACTATATCAACGTCGGCTAACTCATTCCATTTTCACTACATTCTATTACTATGTACCATTACCCTATTTTACATGATATCATTTTACTGTCTACTCCACGGATATCATAGTATTTACATAACGATATATAATAAAGTTATATTCCTCAAAAGTTTCATTCTCTTCGTCATCGTCAATATCTGTATAAAAACGAGTGTAATGGGTCAGTGCATAAGTAATATGTATAACTGTGAGGTCCTTAGTAATTTGGGCATAAGATGACTTCAGTTTCTCGGGAAGCCATCTACAGTACAAAATATAAAGCGTAAACAATAAAGTTCAGTAAATATGATGGTGCAATGATGTCTATCAAACATACTTGGGCATCAATCCTTATTATAGTGTACTGTGTGAGATCAAAATAACATAGCCTTCACTTGCGTGCAAATCAATGTCAATGCATTTGTCCTTGCCCATTGAAACTCGGGATGCCACATCATAATATAATATATAAATCAAGGTATGGCGTAGGTATACAGTGCTCTCCGTGCCTATCCACAGTCCCAAGGTCATCAAGAATCTCCAAATGCCCTATCCTTGGCTACCCTTAATGACCATCAGGAGCCTCAAAGTTGTATATTTATTTGGACACAATATCACGATACACCTATAATGGGATTCACATTTAAAACTCTCAACCACACACTTCATGAAAATGACCACATAAGTATGTATGACCCTGAAAACATATTATCTATACGATTTCCAAATAAAATCAATGCACAATTGTTAAACCACCATGTCACATAAAGGAAACGAACACATATAAACACATAATTTCATATATTAATATATTTTGTACTGTATTTGAAAAACATCAATATACCTTTTTTGCGACTTTCTTGATCAATATCTGCATTAATAAAATAATCTCTACTTATCATAGCTTATCATATTATTTCTCAGTTACCAAACCTAAACTAAACCTATAAGATAATATAATTTACTTCATAAAATAACCCTTGTAATAATACTAATAATTACACTAACTTACTACCAATAAATAGTAGTAGTAGTAGTAGTGATGATGATGATGATGATGATAATAATTAAATTCTCGTTGTTGTTATAAAAGAAATTCCATAATTTCTAAAATAAAATTAATACATATAAAAATTAAGCTAGCCAATACACTACCATATTATTTGCCATTTCATGTTTGATCCATTTTTCATTTCATTTAACACTCAAGTGTATGTGTATGTGTGTGTGTGTGTGTGTACACATACATACCCATACCTATTAATCAATTTCTTATCCAATCCATATTATTCTTTATTAAATTTTCAGCATACCTCACCCTTGACACTATGCATTATAACATTTTACTTTTCATCTTATCATATAACTAAATCAANCCTACTCTATTTCTTCTTTAATTACTTCAAAC
Organism: Fraxinus cuspidata; assembly: GCA_903798385.1. Taxonomy (NCBI): domain Eukaryota; kingdom Viridiplantae; phylum Streptophyta; class Magnoliopsida; order Lamiales; family Oleaceae; genus Fraxinus; species Fraxinus cuspidata. Next base: position 10,318 of record CAIGRP010104569.1, on the reverse strand, counting down.
CATTTTTCTGTATTTCATCTTTTTACCATCTTATCCCCAAATCTCTTTCACACAATCTTTGATAGCACAAGCTAAGTAATTTAAACTCATTATTTCTTGAAATAACGTATAGTTTTTAGAACTTTTAGATTTAAGATTTTGAAATAGAGAAATTATAATTCACCATCCTTGATTTAGTTAATTAAATTTAACTCTAATTTTATCTTCCTTCAATTTTTAAAGAACCCTAAAATAAGAATTTTAATTCTTACTCATAAATCAATTAAGTACTTTTTTAGACTGACAAATTATATAGTACTTCAATATTTATTCAAACCAAGTGTAAAAGACTTGAGTAACTTTGGTCTAAAGAAGACAAATTAAAAACATAATTTAGGTTTATAGAGTACACGATATAAGATAGACATTAGACAGTAGTCATGTGTCTAGCAATAGCCTGCTGCAGTTCTTCTTTCTTGGCCCCAACAATTAATTAATTAAATTATTACCTAAATAAATAATTAATTAAATAAAAAATTAACTAAATAATTGAAGTACTTAAAACAAGTAATTAATTAAATTATTACCTAAATAAATAATTAATTAACTAAATAATTAAATTACATAAAGAAGGAAAACTAAAAACTTACCTCAAAAGGAAAGAAGAGGAAGCATGTCCCAAATTCCACAATCATCCCCTAATTATATGAGAAGGGTTTAATGTGCAATTTCTTAAATTGCACTTTTAACCCTTAGCGTAAATATGCAAATATTACACTTTTGATCCTTGGGTAAATATGCAATTACTTTATTTTATTTTATTTTATAAAATTGTACTTCTAATGCCCATGGTACTTTTTTTTAATTATAATTCATATAACATTTATACTATTAATTCAATTAAGTCTCTAAAGTTTTTAATTATTTTATAATATATTAAATTCTTTGCTAGAAAATTTCGGGATGTTACATTATCCCCCACTTAAAGAAATTTGTCCTCGAAATTTAAAACCTACCGAATAATTCTGGATATTTAATCTTCTCGTTCCTATGTTGCTTCTTCCGAGGTTTGATTTGTCCACAAAATCTTGACAAGTGAAATACGTTTGTTTCGTAATTGTCTATAACCTCTCGAAGTAAAATTTTCACTAGTCTTTCTTCATAGTTTAAATTAGTTTCCAAATCCATTGGATTATTCGGTAATATATGTGAAGCATTTGGAACATATTTTTGGAGAGTAAAGACATGGAATACATTGTGTATTCGATCCATTGAAGCTGGTGAGTTCAACTTATAGGCTACTTTACCAATTCGTTTCATGATTTCAAAAGGACTAATATATCCAGGACTAAGTTTTCCTTTTTTCCCAAATCTAAATACCCTTTTCATCGGTGCAATTTTTAAGAACACTTTGTCTCCGATTGCGAATTCTAGTGGCCTTCTTCGTCTATCGGCATACTTCTTTTCACGATCTTGAGCGGCAGCAAGGCGTTGACAAATATTTTTTACTATATCAACCATATTTTATAGTAGTTCTAGCCCTTTCTCTCCAATTTCATCGCAATATATAGGCGATCTACACTTGCGGCCATATAAAACCTCAAAAGGAGCCATTCCAATTGAAGACCGGTAACTATTGTTATATGAAATTTCTATCAAGGGTAGATATTTGTTCCATTTTCCCTGAAAATCTAAAGTACAAGCGTGTAACATATCTTTTTTATATTTGAATGGTTCGTTCTGAATGGCCATCTGTCTGAGGATAAAATGATGTACTAAAGGAGAGTCTAGTACCTAAAGCCTGGTTTAACCCTTATTATAATGCCGACAAGAATCGAGGATCCCGATCAGATACTATTGATGTTGGTATACCATGTAAACGTACAATTTCTTGTACATATAATTGGGCATATTGTTTCGAGGTAAAAGTGGTTAGACTAGACAAAAAGTGTGCCGACTTAGTCATTCGATCTACTATAACCCAAATAGCATCGTAATTCTTTTATGTTCGCGGTAATCCCACCACAAAATCCATCATAATCTTTTCCCATTTCCATTTAGGTATTTGCAAAGGTTGGAGAAGTCCCACTGGGCATTGATGTTCAGTCTTAACTTGTTGACAGGTCAAGAACTTACTTACATATTCTGAGATGTGCGTTTCTTTCTTGCCCACCAAAAATGGAGTTTAATATCACGATACATTTTTTTAGCTTCTGGATGAACATAATATAGAGTATTATATGCTTTCGCGCATATCTCAAATCGAAGAGTTGACTCATTAGGTACATAAATTTGATTATGGAATAAAATTGCTCCATCTATTTCTATCTGGTACACTAACTTTTTGTCATCCAAAATCTGTTGATGAATCCGTATTAAGGTTTGATTAATCAACTGTTGTTTCTTGATAGGTTCCTGTAATGTAGGCTGAGCAGTGAGATTCATATTTTCACAAATTTCTAGGTTAAACAGTTGAACCTCTCGTTGTAATTGTATTGATAACTTATTTCCATGCAAAGTCTTTCGACTAAGGGCATTGGATACAACATTAGCTTTTTCGGGATGATATTTGATATTATCAGGAAATTCTCGAACTGCTAGAATTTTATCTAAAGAAATTTATGGTTTGATTTTAGTGTTATAAACATGGAACAAATAAATAACCTTCACCAGCCCGTCGTATCATCTTCCGTGCTCTAATAGCCGATACTAGAAAAATAGATAAATGTTTGACCATTCCTTCGAAGGTTACTAATTCACCATTTGATAAACGAAAAGTAAAATTTTTCCTTAAACAATCTAGATTGGCTCGATACCTTGACAGCCAATCCCTACCTAAAATGACATCATAGTCTTTGATATTCGGAAGAATAAGGTTTACAGGAAGAGAACAAGAGTTGATCATCACTTCACAATTATTTATTATTTCTTTAGTTCGTAATGTTTAGCTAGATGGAATAAGTACCTCTAACTTAAACTTAAAACTATGAGTTAGCAAGTGAGTCTTTCTAGCCATGCTAATAGATATAAAAGAGTGGGAGATCCAAAATTAAATAAAGTATAAGCAAAAGTTCCAGCAATAGGAAGCTTACTAGCAATGACCGCTGGAGTGCTGCATGAAGTACTTTCATTTAGTTCATAAACCCTAGCAATAGCACGATTTCCATTATCCTTGATTTTCTTCGTGCATACACGCGATATATATCCTTGTTTACCACAATTATAGCAAGTAATACATGAGCCCGTGTGAACCTTGTTACACTTAGGGCATATCGCAGTACCCACTGGTTGACCGTCGGGACATGGCCTCTTCCCATGATTATTATTTGGAGGTTGGACATTATTTCTAGGTCCTTCTCTAAATTGATGTACTCTCTTTAAATTATTTGAATTGTTGCCTCTCTGCCAATGAGGTCGTTTAAGGAAATTAGAGTAATGCTCCTCCCGTGCTCCAGCAATATGATTCCCTGCTTGCTTCTAGTGCTCATTTTGCAATATTGGCAAAAGTCACTCCCTGGGTGCCCACTATCTTTGCATCTCGATATAAGTCCGATAGGAGCCCTTCAAGAAACTTTTCCACCTTATGCTCATTAGTGCTGACTATATGAGAAGTAAAATGAGAAAGTTCCTCAAATTTTCTAATATAATCTCCAACAGACATAGTCCATTGTCTCAACTAAATAAAATCATTTAACTTTTGTTGTCTAGGAGTTGTGGTAAAATATTTATTTAGAAAAAGTTCTTTAAATCAAGTCCATGTCATAGAGTCTATGGACTCAATGCTTTGCTCTATATCCCACCAGAATCTAGCACTGCCTCGTAGGATAAAAGTAGCACAATTTACCTTTTCGGTATCTGGAACTATACTATATTTAAACACGTTCTCCGTTGTATTACCCACTCTCTGCTTTCATCGATTCAACAGTCCCATAAAAAATGGGAGGGTTTAGTTTCCTAAATCTCTCTCCAGCATTTTCAACAATTCTTGGAGCTGGTGTAGCTTGCATATATTGATTAAGCTGTTGTGATTGGATCTTTACTAACGCTGTAAACCGATTTGCGTCTCGATTATTTCCATTGGTTGTAGATTCACTTGCATCAGCCATCTAACATAAAATAGGCTTTTAATCACGTGACTAATGTATGTAACTTTAAATATTCGTAGAACAAAAGTCTAAACTTGCTTAAGAAATTTTTTCATTTTCATAAATCTTAAGACAAACTACATATTTCCTAACTTATATAGGATCATTCTCTTAATAATCATACTTATAATTAATCATGCTCACAAGCAATTCAAAACATAATTTTATTAAATAAATTCAAAAAGAGTAATTTAGAAAAATACATATGCATACCAGCATGTCGTCGTTTACTCAGTCCCGATCTATTCATGTCCACTCCTTCTAGCTGTGACATTCTACCCTTAATGTAATTAATTTTTATTTTAATATTTTCTTTATCATATCTTTTTATTCTATTTTATTTTTATTTTTAAATCATACTAGGATTTAATAATTTGCATTTAACTCAAGTAGACATTTCACAGTAAAATGAAAATATATCATGAAATACTAGTAACAAGTTAGCTATATAACAATCCGAAAAGAAGTGCCTGCTAATTTACAAAAAAGTATTTCTTATATCTAACCTATAGCAAGCTGATGTGGCGATATATCAACGTCGGCTACGTCATTTTATTTTCACTGCATTCTTTTACTATGTACCATCACCCTATTTTACATGATTCACTTTACTGTCTACTCCACTGATATTATAGTATCTACATAACAACATGTAATCAAGTCATAGATATCAATCACCATCATCACAAAATCTTCATATTCCTCAAAGTTTCATTCTCCTCATCCTCATCAACGTCTGTATAAAAACGTGTGTAGTGGGTCCGTGTATAAGTAACATGTATAGTTGTGATGCCCTCAGTAATCTGGGCATATCTAGTTGTTCGGATGACTTCAGTTTCTCAAGGAGTCATCTACAGTACAAAATATAAAGCGTAGACAATAAAATTCAGTAAATATGATGGTGCAATGATGTCTATCAAACATACTTGGGCCCGAATCCTTATTATAGTGTATCGTGTGAGCTTAAAATGAAATGGCCTTCACTTGCGCGCAAATCAATGTCAACGCATCTGTCCTTGCCCACCCAGACTCAGGATGCCACATCAGAATATAATATATAAATCAAGGTTTGACCAAAGTATATAGTGCTCCGTGTGTCTATCCGCAGTCACAAGGCCACTAAGGGACCTCCTGAAACTGCATGTATATAGGTGAATACCTCCAAAAATCCTATCATTGGCTACCCTTAATGACCGCCAGGAGCCTCAAAGTAGTATATTTATTCTGACACAATAACGATACACCTATAATAGGATTCACAATTAAAATTTTTAACCACACACTCAATGAGACTGACCACATAAGTATGTGTGACCTTGAAAACATATTCAAATAAACTAAATGCACAATTGTCACACCACCATGTCACATAAAGAAAACAAACACATAATTTCACATATTAATGTATTTTGTAATGTAGTTGAAAAACATCAATATTTACATTTTTCGCGACTTTCTTGATCAATATCTGCATTAATAAAATAATCTCTACATTATCATAGCTTATCATATTATTTCCCAATTACCAAACTTAAACTAAACCTATAAGATAATATATTTTACTTAATAAAATATCCCTTGTTATTATACTAATAATGACACTAATTTACTACCAATAAATTGCAGCAGCAGCAGCAGTAGTAGCAGTAATAATAATAATAATAATGATGATGATGATGAAATTCTCGTTATTGTTATAAAAGAAATTATATAATTTCTAAAATAAAATTAATACTTATAAAAATTAAGCTAACCAATATACTACCATATTATTTTTCATTTCATGTTTGACCCATTTTTCATTTCATTTAACACACAAGTGTGTGTGTGTGGGCACGCGCGCGCGCCCGTAACTTTTAATCAATTTCTTATTCAATCCATATTATTCTTTACTAAATTTTCAACATACCTCACCTTTGACATTATGCATTATAACATTTTATTTCTCGTCTTATCAAATAATTACATCAAAATAATTTAAATTTAAGCCTCAAATGCTAAATATTTTCTCTCCAATTAACCAGGTCCACATATATACATATACTAGGGGCCCAATTTCTATAACCAATATCATGATGATGTTAACAACTATTATATTAAATAATTTTCTATCCCTGCTCTCTTTCTTCTTTAATTACTTCAAACCATTTTTCTCCCATTTCATCTTTTTACAATCTTATCCCCAAATCTATTTCTCAGAAACTTTGATAATACAAGCTAAGTAATCTAAATGCATTATTTCTTGAAATAACTTAGAGATTTTTAAAACTTTTAGAGTAAAGATTTTGAAGACTAAGTAATCTAAATGCATTATTCAAATGAAAAATGAAGAATATCAATACATTGCCAATGTTTATTATACTCTTTCTATGAACATAAATATTTTGAGTTTCGGCCAACTTTTGCCGAAATGATATGTCGTCCTAATGAAAAATCAACAAATGAGGAAACAAGATTGCAGCACGTAGTTGATTGCTAGAGTTACCGCTTGATGAAGAGAGTATAGTAAAAGGGCGATCACATATTCATCATCCAAATCAACTTTGGGAAGGGTTTCTCTATGGAAAGCAATTCTAGAAGGCTTTCCCCAAAAAAGCAAGTTTTTGAGGATCAAGCGTACTAGAATTAGTGATACGGATCTTAGTAAATTGATGAAGCCTCCATCATTTGGTAAAAGTAATTACTTCATGTTGTTTATTGATGACTTTTCTCTCAAAATATGAGTTTATTTTCTTAGAGAAAAGTTTGATGCATTTGAGGATTTTAAGAATTTTAAAATGATGGTGAAAATTAAAATGGTCACGAGATCAAAGCCTCACGCTTAGATCGTGGTGGTGAATATATTGGCAACTAATCAAGTTTTGTGAAGATCATCCCAACCAAAAGTATGCAAAATATAAATCCTCAAAAAGCATAGAATTTATTTTGAGCCAAGTATATTATATCTCCTAGTGTTCGGGATAATTGCTTTCTCTCATGTTCAAAAAGCAAGAAGGTCCAAGCTAGATGGTAAGAGATATATATCTTTATCGGCTATCATTCATGATCAGAAGGCTACAAGCTCTACAACCCAATTAATAAGAAGGTGATCACTAGTGGAGATTTTGATTTTGACGAGGAAGGAATTTGGGATTAGCAAAATTAGATAGAAGCAAATGATAATTTCTTCATTTTCAATTATGATGACGAAAAAGTTTATGTGATTTGCCTCAACTAATATCACCTTCAACTCCACCACCAAGACATGGTCAAGATACACCAACTTCATCTTTCTAAATTGAGATGCTACCAAGTTTTAGAAGTCTTCGTGAAATTCATGATTATATGACATCTCAATATCTTAAGGAATTAACTTACTTCTATCTATTGTCGATCATGTAGTTATTGGTTTCGATGATGTCATTCGAGATAACAAATGGAAGAAATTCTTGAACAAAGAGATCAAAGCCATTTTGAAGAATGATACTTGAGAGTAAGCCACACTTCCGAATGGTAAGAAGCCAATTGGAGTCAAATGGATTTTCAAGAAAAAAAAGAATGCAAATGGTGAAATCGAACGCTACAAGGTAAGGTTGGTAGCTAAAGGCTATAGTCAAAAGCATGGTGTTGATTATGACTAAGCATATACCTGTAGCTCATTTCGAAATAGTAAGACTCATTATTTCCATGACAGTACAAAATGGTTGAAAGATTCACCAAATAGATGTTAAATCAATTTTGAACGGATTTGTGAAAGAAGATGCATACATACTACAACCTTTGGTTATGTTTTGAAAGGACACAAAGACAAGGTTTTGAAGTTGAAGATAGCAATGCATGATTTAAAGAAAGCTCGAAGGGCGTTGAATTCAAGACTGCATAAATTTCTTCAAGCTAATGGATTTATCAAATGTCCTTACGAGCGTGCTCTTTATTAAAATGTGAACATTAATTGTGATATTTTAATTTTTTCCTTGTATGTGGATGATTTAATTTTACTGGCAACAATCTAAGAATATTTGATGAGTTCAAGAGAATTATGGTGAAATATTTAGAGATGACAAACATAGGGCTAATGGCTTATTATCTAGGAACCTTATGCTAAGAAAATTCTTGAAAGGTTTAAGATGGAAGACTGTAAGCCAATTTGCTCCAGTTGATTGGGAATAAAATTGTCCCAATTTGATAAAGGAGAAAATTTATTTCGAGTATTGTTGGATGCTAGAAGTACTTAACATATACAAGACCTGGTATTTTATTTGGAGTCTTTTTAAGGAGTCTACTACAACTACACATTTGAAGACTGGGAAAAGAATTTTGCGATACATCAAATGTACTATCTTCTATGTTTTATTTTATTCATATATAGATAATTTTAAGCTTATTGGGTATAACAATAGTGATTGGACTCGAGATAACGATGATCGAAAAGGTACGAGTGGTCATGTTTTTTTTATGTGAAATACGACTTTTACATGGTTGTGGAAGAAGCAACAAATTGTTATGCTTTCAAGTTATGAAGTGGAGTATGTTGTTGTTGCATGTGTTTGTGAAGCAATCTGGTTGAGAAATTTTCTAAAGGACGTTAACTTTCAACTAAGTGATTCTAGCAAAAATTTTGGTGATAAAACATCGCCATTATTTTTTGCCAAAAATCCAATTTTCATGATCGAAATAATCACATTGACATGAAATATCTTATTGTTTGAGATTGTGTTGACAAACAATATGTGGAATTGAATTTCGTAAAATCCCTAGACCAAATTGTAGACATTTTCCCCAAGCTATTAAAGATTGATGCATCATTGAAGTTTCGAAGTTGGCTTTGAGTTACAATAAATGAAGATTAAGGGAGGATTTTGAGAATATAAACATCATTTATTAGTTGTCTCTGTTGGAATTTTATTATTCAAAACCTCTTTTAGAGCTCTTATATTCAAGCATATTTTTATGGATCGAGAGGGAGTGAAGGAGGAACAAAAACATTGATATCATATACCGGCTATTGAAGTAAGCGGATATGATCAAAGCATATACTTTACTGATTTTATGAAACAAGCAGATGAGAAGGAATGAAGATTCTAATATCATTCATCAATTTCATTCAACATTACCTTCTAAGTTTTTCATACATTTTGGCTTTATATAAAGCCAAACATTGATACAAAAGTCAAAGATATTTTCTACCAACTATTCTATCAACTACTATACTACTCTTACACATAACCATACTAACTTGTATAATACACTAGCTAGTCTAACTTTACATTATTTCATTGTTAGACATTCAACCAAACAACAAGTGACTAAATGAATAACCAAAAAACAATAATTATATACAACAAAAATGTCAAAATTCCAAGAATTACCTATATAAATGGGGGTGACATGAAAAGCCAATTTTAACTCATTACGTCCCTATGGGGATGGTTACCTTACTTTCCACTTCAATCAGTAGTCGGCTTCAATATGGAATGGTTATATTACAATTTTGACTCACATCAGTGTAGATGTTGTGGGTGAAAAGACTGTACGTATTCCCCATAGGTTTGATATAAATAAGAAAACATTAGAACGTATGGGATATAAGTTGATAGATGGGAAATGAAGAAAAGTTGAAGGGTTTGACAATAAGAGTGACGAAGAAGGAATGGTTAAGAGTTCTTCTCCTCGTCCTCACACATCCTCACCATCAGTAGTACTTCCCTTCAAGGGTAATTTAGATAATTTGGTCACTTGTTGGGAAGCTTCTTCCCAAGTTCTATATTTGCATGTTGAAAAATTTGCTTCTTTCACCGACGAGTCGAGAAAGGTTCATAGGAAGTTAACTACTAAACTAGAGGATCTTACTAGTGAAGTGCGTACATGTTATACTACTTTATATGAAAGGTGTAAAGATTTAGAGTCGAATATTTCAATTGTTGAAATTATGGTTGTCGAATATTTTCTCCGTGATAGATATGGGATAAGTAAGTTGATCTATAGAGATAAATCTAAAGGATTACTTAACTTATCTCAATCTATATAGATAAAATCTCGAGAAAAATTTATATGAAGAAAATGAACTAAGAGTTCGTGGATACACTGATGCTAACTTCTAGTCAGACTAGAATGATAGCATATCTCAATTAAGATATTGGTTTACTCTTAAGTGGTGTGTTGGAAATGTTCCAAATTGGGAATAACCGTTGATTCAATAATAGAAGCCTTGTACA
>CAIGRP010104561.1:0-20901 GCA_903798385.1 Fraxinus cuspidata | reverse complement strand
ACTAAAGAGATCAGAATTTCTCGGGTTTATGACAGTGATGACAAAATCAAAGAAGAAAATGGTTCCTTTCTAAGACAACGTTTTCCTTATATCACTTCTCAATTTGTGTTTCTCTGTTGAGGGTTTGGGTGGGAGTCCATGCCATGTGGGGTTGTCTATATTATAGGCTTTCGCTACCCTCAGTTTTTCAAAATTTATGGTAGTCTACCATACAATCAAGCAGACTGTGACCCATGAGGGAGCCTCCTTTTACATTTACAATGGGATTCAGACAAGAAAGGCTGTTTTCCGANTCCTGTCCTAACCTTGGTTTGAGAAGATCAAAGAAAATTTTCAGTTATATATACCCCTTGAAATTATGCTCTTCTCAAAATTTATTCTGCTACCCATTGATCTTCTAGCATTATTTTTTTCTAATTGCATTTGTGAGTTTCTTCTAATCATGAACTAGTATGTGTGATTTGGTTTGACGATATTATCAGTAGATTATTTCATGCTTTAAGTACGGTGCTTATCTTATTGGCACAGGTTTGAGCAGTATGTAGATTATGTAGATTATGCTCTTGATGTTCCGATGTATTTTGTCTATCGGAAGAATAAGTATATCGACTGTACTGGAATGTCCTTCCGGGTTTTTACCTATCTTAATCTCACAGTATATTTTGCTATTTTATTTTATGTGTTTTTATTTGTAAGAATGCTAATATTTGGATTTGAATCATCTGCAGGATTTTATGTCTGGAAAACTTCCTTGTCTTCTGGATGAATATCCAACCCTCAATGATTGGGAGAATCATCTGACGACAATATTTCCAGAGGTTTACACTGAGATTAATTGGTTAAAAACTTTCTATCATTCATGTAAATTTGTTGTTAGAATCATATTTTTGTTGAAAGCATCATAAGTTTCTGCCACATCTCTCTTCAGGTCAGGCTTAAAAGATATTTAGAGATGAGGGGTGCTGATGGAGGACCTTGGAGGAGACTATGCGCATTGCCTGCATTTTGGGTACTTTTCTCTTTATTATGCAGTTGTGAAATATAAATATAATTGTTGTGTTGTTGGGATTGAAGCGTAAGTTTTCTCTAAAAATATCTCGAAATCAATCATGCATGCAGACACAAAAAAGAAAAGAACTTTGATGATAGCAAATAATTCTATTTATTGTTGGTGAATGATGTATCTTGAAAATATAGAAAGTGTGCATTTGTTTATTTCCATTTTGTGGAGAAATTTTAATTTTCTTACAAACTTAAGAAGAGGGGGTGCGGGGTTCAGGGTGACAAGCATTACATATATATAACTTTTTAGATGTTTCTGCTTCAGCATTCCTGGTTGGCTCTGATTCTATTCATTTTTTGTTGTTGAATCATTTCACTACGATATATTAGCTATGCTATTACTAAATTTCAGGTAGGCATCTTATATGATGACATCTCTCTACAAAGTGTTCTGGACATGACAGCTGATTGGACTCTAGAAGAAAGACAGATGTTAAGAAATAAGGTAAACTGTCAGTTGGAAGATCAATTAATATTGCCTTTTGTTTTGTTGAACCATATCGTCTAAAAGCTTAAATTGTTAGAGAAGGGACCAATGTATTTATTTAACTGATGTCTTCAACCCGCCGCCTGATGTGCAGGCTGAGTGTCATTTTTTATTTTTATTTTTTAAATGAGATGTTTGACATGTCACAATTTTTTCATGAATGGGTGACAACCAGAACTAGGTACACGTGGCTTCTCTGAACCCCCTAATCTAGAAGTTCTTCTAGATAGGGATATATATTTTATTTGAATTTGTCTTCGGTACCTTCTTGTTTTATCAATCAATATTGCGAACAATATTAAAGCTGGTGATCATGATTGTATATTATTCATACAATTTGAGATTAAATATTTGTTGACATATTGCTTTTATTGGACATCACCATTTTCACGAAGATGAGGTGAAGGTTTTTTAACACCCGTTGATTCATCTACCATTGGTTCTATGAATTAGTAAAAAGGATCATAAGAATATCTTTATTTTTAAGGATGCCCTCTATATTCGTAATATGCCCATTGAAGCTGTTGCATCTCCTCCAGCAAGTGAGCCATCTTCATTGCTGTCACCTCCTCCAACTCTTTGTTCTAGGTTGAAAAATACAGCCTAATCTTCTGTATCTATTTTGTTATTTCTGTTGATAGTCTTTGTTTTCCTCATCATTTTTGTGATAATTGGATCTGTTTGATCATATAGTTTTGATATTTGAGAACCAGATTTTAAGACTATTACTATCTGGGATTGCGTTTTGGCTGATTTTGTTGTTATTGAAAATGATTCCAGTGCCCTCATTTAAGATGAAACAATTTGGATGACTTGTGCACCCTCGAAATATGGAGACACTACCTTCTCTGCTTTCTTCCTTTTCTTTCGTGGCACTGGTGATGCCATTTTTACTTAAAACTTTGTATGGCAGGTTCCGAAGTTTGGTTTGAAGACGCCATTTCGAGATGGACTGCTGAAGCATGTTGCACAAGAAGTTGTAAAGTTGGCTAAGGTGACGTTAATGCCATTTTTGTAGTAGTCACGTATAAGTTAAAACAGTAAACTCTTTTTTATTCCTAATTACTGACTCTTGTATCCGTCTCTCTTTCACAGGATGGTTTGGAAAGGAGAGGCTACAAGGAAACAGGATTTCTAAATGAAATGTCCGAGGTGGTTAGAACAGGTATGAAACTAATGTCATAATTCTTTCAGTTTTTAGGGTTGCCTGTCTGTTTATTTGCATGCTCTTGTATTGCCGTAAAGGTTAAGTAAATTTTAACTTCAAATTAAGGAAAACGTAACATGGCCAAACATGCTAACGAGTGGTACATAAGTTGAAGCTTAGTAATCATACCGATTTTAACATGGCCTTTGGCCGGCCATCGTTTAACTCGCGGCTTGTTTATTATATATGATCTTTTCTTTTATTTGGAATTATTCTTATAATTAAGTGCCTGGAACGTAACATTGGCTCTTGACATTTCTTGGGCATAATCCTCATGGCAGGTGTAACACCAGCAGAAAAGCTTCTAGAATTGTACCATGGGAAGTGGGGACAAAACGTCGATCCTGTTTTTGAGGAGCTCCTCTACTGAAGTGGTTCTAGTAGATTTTTCTTTCCCTTGAGTTGCATTTCAAGTTCTCACAGTTGCTTTTTAATGTGATTTATCACTATAGGTTTCTTTCCGTCCTGCCTCTTAAAATTTGGTTGTATTCTTGGATTCTTGGCCAGTTACATTTTTAGATGAAGGATAATTTGATGACCCTCTTTGGCACAAAGCATCTCGTTGGGTCTAGTAGAATCATTTGAAACTTTTCTCGACGCTTTGTCGAAATAAAGAATGTTGCTTGATCATGTTTTCGATCTCGTTCTCGAGAAACAAGTGAGCTATTTCTTCATAAACCTATGCTCGAAGTCACCTTGGTTGGGTTCGCAATCCCAATGTGCTCCCATTTTCCCACCACGCTGTACATTACTATATATTCAAGAATCAATTTGTTTCATTATTTTTTTATGGAGGGATTATTTTTGGCACATTTAAGACTGTTTACTTAACATACGTTGAAAATCAACTAAGAATTAAACACTGGTGAGGATACATTATGAGAGCCAGTGATAACTACTCGCACGTCCCTTTACATTCTTAGCGTAGAACATGTAAGTCGATATTTAAACAGTAACAACGATGAATTTAAACAGTAACAACGATGAATTCCTAAATATGTGACATGTTTTTATAGGAGATTCGAACCTATGAATCTCTAATGGTTCTATTAGTATGTCTTCATAAAATTGAGGAATAAATAGCATATGGTATTGTTCAAGCATAGACCAAGGAAAAAAATTCAATAATATATGTTTTAAGCTTTTAGACGATGGGATATGATGATGTGCAACAAGCAAAATTTCATGAGATTAAGGTAAATTGTCATTGCTAATAATTTATGAAAATTATGTCTGAGCTGAGTCCGAGATAAAAATAAAGAATTATTAGAGACGACTCTAGATAGAGGCGGTTCAACAATTAGATAGGCAAGTGGTTGCTTTGGGGGAACAAGTGATATTATGGTAGTAATTTAGGTACGGACAGCTTATCTTATTTCATAGTTATCATTCCTTAACCAACGTTAAGCCTAAACATTATTGCAATAATTGGCATAGAATATGATTTTGGACATAGTGCTTTAAGAGCAACAAGCTGTAGAATCATGATCTCTACATAGTAATCCTGTCTTATCCTCTAATCTTTTTCTAAATTCCAAAGCAATAATCAATTTATTATTTGATCCCTTAGGGAGAGAGAGAGAGAGAAGGGTAAAAAGTAAAAGAAAAGGAATAATATGTATAAAAAATATAACGAAAGAGTAAAAGTTTGTTTGTCTTAGAAATTATTCCCCAATTTCATTTAGGTTGTTGACCCTATTGCGTCAATAATTTTATTTCAACCGAGTCATTCTGATCAAATCATTAGTTCAACATATAGAAACATTAACATAACAGTAACGATTTGTGTTTAGATCAGATTTATGTGTGCAAAAAAACACACCTGTCATTTTCTTCGATTAGCATGCTAACAAAACAAGAATGAGTGACTTGATTGAGACAAAAGTATAATTTAACTGACTTAATTGTAACAAAATAAAACTAAGTGACATTCTTAAAAATTGCGCGTAGTATAACCCTAAAAGGTTTTGACCGATAAATCCAAACACACGTTATACGGCAAATTGTCAAGTATATTTTTATGTAATGAAATACAAAATGTCAAATATATCTGTATTATAAAATCCTACTCGACTATATGATCATTTGAGTTGAGTTGACATAAATCCAAATCCTGCAAGCTATTCTCCTTCTTTTGTGTTTGGCCTTGCTCTTGTTCTCCTCCTCTATATTAATCTAAATCCCCGTGGTTTTATTTTCTTTGATACCATTTAAATACAAAATATTATTCTATTAAAAATACCAAATCGTATTGCCAATCCTTTTTATGAGAACTGGAATGAGTTGTGGAAGGAGACAAATGGCTCCAATAATTACACTCTCCAACCTCTCTTACAATAAGATGTTATATCACACCAATTGGTACCTAACTTTTATCTTTAAAACAAGATTTTTTTTTCATAAATTGCACAAAAAAAATAAAAATAAAAATAAAAAAATTATAATTTGCTTTGTATTACCAAATGAAAAATAATTGACATTTAATTTTGTACATTCTTGCATCTATTAGAGATCATATGACCAGGCATAATTTTTTTTTTTTTTTACTTATAAGTAGTAATGCTTTTTTCATATGCATGTTTGGGCAAATAGTTGTTTTTGTAATTGATAAAATAGCTCAAAGGGCATTATGACATGTTGGGTGTAATACAGTAATGAAAAATTGAGTCTTCTTCGAATTTTACTGGAGTTAAATTATTAATCTCATAATATTTTTTAAATTTAATAGCCAATATGTTATTTAACATAATAATAAATTCTGGAAAAAAAAATATATAGTTGGAATTATTTTATAAATCAATAATTAGTATTAGTTTTTAATGATATTGTAAGAAAGTATAACATATATCCGATATTGTAAATTTTATCAAACAATTTAGTATTTACTAGATCAAAGTCTCACCCAATTATCTACAAAAATCAAATTTGCTTTCATCGACTGTCAAGTCATCTTTTTCTTTACCCTTCACTTTTGTCGAGTAATCTTCTTCCTCAATATTTACCTGGTACTACTTTTGAGTCATTCGAAAAGCTCTCATTCTTAAGCACCTACATCTCCCGAGTGGTAGTAGTAGGATACAAGGAAAAACCAGAAACAATGCAGAGAAGTGAGGCTGCTAGTGTTAGGTGGAGAAATAAGAGGTCAAAAAGAAGATGAGACAGGTGACGAAATTAAAAGAATGTATATAAACAAACATTCTACCTGCACACTCTCTCTTGCACCTTCCTCTACACTTTTCCGCGTGATAATATCTATACTCTTAATTTTCAACTCATTCATCGTATTATTGCACAGACTTCCTCCATATAGGGAGAAATGTCATCTAAGGTGTAAGCTATAATGTACATCTAGCTTAATTCATAAGCTAAAAAGGTCGTTCTAAAGAAAATTACTAAACGGTGCTATTTTTTCTTCTCTCCAACTTAACTCAAACAAATTCCTTTAAACCTCAAAACAAATATCAAGAACATGGTAAAATTCAGGATGGCTTGACTTCTCTAAATGAGTAAAGATCCAAAAAATATTGCAAAGGATAGAACTGTAATTTGGTACGTATGAAGCCACATGAGAGTGCATGGAAACTGGTTGTCTTGTCTCCTTTCATTTCCAGCTCACAATTCCTGTTTGATCTATGACAATTTCTGCAAATCCATGCCCACGTGAAGAATTATTGATTGTATTTCTCCATTATTGTTATCTTGTACGTTTGGTATGAGTATTCAACTAGACAATATTAATTAAGTTAGAATCTTGCTCTCAAGTTCTGTCGATAGAGTATTACCAACTGAACATGCACCAAAAACCTCAAAAAAATATCAACGTCTTAATCTCATAATATCCATCCAATCTTCACTACAAAAAACCCTGTTTTAATTCATTCCTCCATGCCCTCTCCCTTCACTCATTGCTCCATCAAAGTTCTAAATTCTTGAAATCCCATTTCCTTAAACTTTGGTCCAAGAAAAAATGAGAGAGATTCTTCACATTCAAGCTGGGCAATGTGGCAACCAAATTGGGGGCAAGTTTTGGGAAGTTGTTTGTGGTGAACATGGAATTAGTCCCACTGGAAATTATGTGGGAACTTCTAGGGTTCAACTTGAGAGGCTAAATGTCTATTACAATGAAGCAAGTGGTGGGAGGTATGTTCCTAGGGCTGTGCTTATGGATCTTGAACCTGGAACCATGGACAGTTAAAGAACTGGTCCATATGGGCAAATTTTTAGGCCTGATAATTTTGTTTTTGGGCAAAATGGTGCTGGAAATAATTGGGCTAAAGGGCATTACACTGAAGGAGCTGAATTGATTGACTCTGTTCTTGACGTTGTTCGCAAAGAAGCAGAGAATTGTGACTGCTTACAAGGTATGGGCACGTTTGGCCCGGCTTAAAAGCACGCTGGACACCCCTGCCAAAAAGCAGAAAAAGTCTCTTTTAGGCGGAATCAAACATGTTACTAATTTTCTTGATAATGTTTGTTTTTGCAGGTTCCTTGGGATGAAATCCCATTGCTAAGATACTTGTGTTAGTCCAAAATTTGTTCCAAGATTTTTCATTTTTAGTGTGTTTAATAAGGTGGATAGATAGTATTAAAGAAGAAAAAGCTGCTAAAATTTTATCCACTGTCATGTTTAGTCTGTCTAGTACCGTGTACCTAAAAATTTTTGCACTGCCCCGTTGATTCCTCTATTTGTTGCGAGATTTTCATTCTTTGTATTGATCAGACTGTTTCATTGTTTGACAGGATTTCAAATTTGCCATTCACTTGGAGGGGGAACAGGTTCGGGGATGGGGACACTGCTCATATCCAAGATCAGGGAAGAGTACCCTGATAGGATGATGATGACTTTCTCGGTGTTTCCATCGCCCAAGGTTTCTGATACCGTGGTCGAACCCTACAACGCCACCCTCTCGGTTCACCAACTTGTTGAAAATGCTGACGAGTGTATGGTTCTTGACAATGAAGCTCTGTATGACATTTGCTTCCGCACACTCAAGCTCACAAATCCAAGCTGTAAGTTACAATTTGTTGTCCTGTTTGGTCTCGTCCAGTCTTGTCGAGTGCAGCGTTGTGCCATTTATGTTAGTTATAAGTCTTATGATGACTAGAATATTAGCTATGACTAATTGAACATGTCTATGGTTGCAGTTGGCGATCTGAATCATTTGATTTCAACAACTATGAGTGGAGTAACATGTTGTCTTCGCTTCCCCGGCCAATTGAACTCTGACCTCAGAAAATTGGCTGTAAACCTAATCCCATTCCCCCGTCTACACTTCTTCATGGTCGGTTTTGCACCCTTGACTTCACGTGGATCGCAACAATACCGAGCCCTCACCATCCCGGAACTCACTCAACAAATGTGGGATGCCAAGAACATGATGTGCGCAGCCGATCCACGCCATGGCCGATACCTAACTGCCTCGGCCATGTTCCGCGGCAAAATGAGCACGAAAGAGGTTGATGAGCAAATGATCAATGTACAAAACAAAAACTCCTCATACTTTGTCGAGTGGATACCAAACAACGTTAAGTCGAGCGTTTGTGACATTCCACCAACAGGGCTTTCTATGTCATCAACATTTGTTGGGAATTCTACGTCGATCCAAGAGATGTTTAGGCGCGTTTCCGAGCAGTTCACACTCATGTTTAGGCGCAAGGCTTTCTTGCATTGGTATACTGGAGAGGGAATGGATGAAATGGAATTTACTGAGGCTGAAAGTAACATGAATGATTTGGTTTCAGAATATCAGCAATATCAGGATGCAGCTGCCGATAATGAAGAAGAATTTGATGAAGAGGAGGACTTGGACCATTAGGAGTGGAGTCAATTGTTTGATACATTGTGATTCGATTTTCTTCTGCAGTATGAATACTGTTTTCTATTGATTGTATTTGAGTATTAATGTATTGTTTTCAATGGTTGAATATAATATGTTTATGTTTGTATTTTTGTCCATAAATGAATAGTACGTTCACTCTCTTTGAGCCACTCCGTGTGGCATCTCGAGTCTAATCTAATGGCCTTTCTAGCCATGAGTCGCTTGGAGCGGTAGAAAAAGAATTGTGCAGTCAAGCTTAAATTTAATGAAAAATGAAAGACTTTTAAGTCCAAAATGTTGCTAAATCCCATGATGAGAATGATGACAAGTCGCGTAGAATATTTATCCAAAGAACTCTCATAATTAAGTTTCATTTTCAAGAAACTCGACTACATGAATATTTTTGCCATACAAATAAATGATGCCAACAATAAACCCACAAACAAGAAATAAGTAACAAGGCAACCAAATCCAAGAAGAAAGACAATCTCAGATGACCAAGCCATGTAACACTGTACATAAATAATGACACGGTAAGTCTCTCGAATCCCTTTCCAACTCGAAGATCAATCCTTTATCAAAATGTAATCCACACGAATGGCATCAAATTATCCCCTAGAGTTCGTTATTCGAGAAGGTCAGACAACTGTCCATGAGGGAACCTTGACCACGAGACCAAGCAGAAGGGAAACAACCAGCCCAATGATGTTGCAATAGAATCCTTCAGCCGAAACAACCGGTCATGGATGTAAATGATGCAGAATGTTCTTTTATATGTTGCTCATATAGTCGAAGAGGATTTTATATGTTCAGTCCAGGAACCAAGAGGCTCGTGATTTATAACTGTCTCAGGGAAAATTGCTGGCAAAATCCCCTCTAATTTCTGGAAGTTGTTTTCTTCTTGTCTTCAAGTATTGAACCCTCTTTGACTGCGATTTGTGCCTCGTTCTCCTTCCCGAGAGTGAAAAGAGCAGCAGCTTGTAGATATGAAGCTATATGCCAAATGGGAGAAATGACTTGTGCTTGTACTGCGTCATTGAGGGCTTCCTGTGGCATATCACTCATGAGATATGATAAACTGCGGCGTGCAAAAACAGTTGGCGAGACCATTTTTCCAACGTCAATAAACTGCAAGAGTAATTACAAAAAAGCCGCCATTGTTAGACAACTGATAATCTTCAAAAAGAACATGTAATCTTTGCTACAAATACTTCAAATGAATAGATTAGTAGCAGCGAGAGTACCATCAACAAAGAAACTAAAAGATCGAAAGAGATCAAATGATGCTTTTCAAGGTAAGTAACACCCTCCAGCACTGTGTGGGCAGCAATTCCAAGTAGGTATTCAGTTTAGGAAGACTGAAGTACAGAAAAGGTAAATTCCCAGATGAACCATCTCATCTAAAAAGCTGTTATAGAGTGGAAATTTATTTGTTTAAAGGTTTGCCTTCAACACACCATTCACTTACAGGCCAAATTCATTTTTTCACTTGAGGCTTGAAACATGGACAAATTTAAAGAATGGGTGGCAGTGAGACTTGAACTTTGGACCTTCGTCTAATCTGAAATCAAGTTGAACCACCTAGCTAAAAGCTTAAGCTGTTAGAAAGGGTATGCATTTATTTTATCTAAAGTTTGTCTTCAACTTTGCTCAGTACATAGCCCGTTCAGCAAAATCCAAACAACAAAAATCACTTAAAGGCTTATGTCGTCTCCATTTCAATGAATTCTATTTAGAGTTCTAACCTGAGTGTAACATTCAATTGCAGCCCCAAAATCTTTATGCCGGAAAGCCACGTTGCCCTTTTTCTTTGAGTTCAATGTTTCCTGCATCTGATTGGTCCACATCTGGAAGGAAATATGCATGCAATAAACACATGAAGGTGAGCAAGACACTATAGCACAGGTTGCATTCTGAAAGTACAGTTCAAATGAAAGCAGCAATGAAGTGCATAAGAATTGTGAAATTGGAAACAAAATTCAGGAGGACTGAAATATGCAAACATGGAAAAAATAATCATTGTGCAAAACCAACCAGAACAGTGCACAATAGGGATAATAACACGTCCATGGTCAAGTCAAGCAAACATAGGCACCATGTAAATAGACTACATCTGAGGTTACACAGACTAACTATATGATGAGGACTTAATCAATTGACATTAGAGTCAAATAACCACATGACAGTACATAAAAAAAGACAAAAGGAATAAAGAAACAGTCTCTGTGTGTGTGTGTGGCAGAGAGAGAAAGAGAGAGTAAAGAGATAAAAAGCAGAGCTTCCAGGAGCAGGGTAACTGCTTTTGCCCCACTACAAGCAAAAGATACATCTTTGCAAGTGCATAATACAGGCAAGGACAGTTCAATATGAATTCCCTTAATAATTGCTCCATTTTTGCAAAAAGCTCCCATTGGGACGAAATGCTAAAGTTTACAGATATACGTGTCAATGCATCAAGTCCTTGCTTCAAAGCCTACTTGAAAACCATATGGCAGATAACTACTGGGCTTGTACACTGGACATCACTCCACAACCTGACTTGCCACGACAATTCCTCGTCATAGAGGGAAACTACAACACTACTACAGATTATTGAGTGGTGAATACGATGTCGATAATTCATGCTGGCCCCATAGATCAGAATTGACTCCAGTAATTCCTTTATGTCATAATTCTTCATCATGAGATTTATTACGTAACATATACGTTGTTAATGAATCACAGAAACCTCAAGCCTAATATCTGCTTCTTCTTCATTGTTTGATTTTTATTTTTTTTTTAGTCACTCAAAACTGTGAATTCAAATCCTAATAGATGAAAAGAATGTCTAATAAGGTAAATCCCAAAGTTGGGTAAAGCATATCAATCAAACAACTCCTGAACCAACCAGAACTAGTCCTAAGTCTCTGATGTATCGTGAAACTTATAAATCTAATCAACCAGAAACAAACCTCAGCTGCTGCTCCCTCATCATCTTTGTAACCAAGTTTTTCTAATATCTCGTGTATGGCAGTCAAATCCATTCTTAAACATGCTTCACCAAGTGCAGATAGAGGCATAACCTCACCACCATGAGTGATACCCATCAACACATGAGAAGGAATCTGCAAAATGCACTATTAAAATGTCATCCCAGCAAAAAGCATTTAACACTGGATCAAATATGACAGATACAACTTCATATACCGTGCTAGATTAAACTACTTCAATCACCAAAATGCCATAATTTTACTTTAACTATTCTGGTTTTGCATAAACAATAATACAACACCCATACAAACAAGAATGTGCGCAAATAGAAGAATTTAAAAAAAAAAGTGAACAGTAAAATTGGTAGTATCTTGATATTCAATTTATTTCTCCTGATTATTGCTACATTGAAGATAATTTTCCTGTTGAAACTGTAAAAATAGCTGTATGATATCTTCTTTAAGATGACACTTGCGCGCTTGATGTAATGAAGTCGAGCTTAACATTCACAATTGGAACTTTCTTAAGAAACGGAGACATTAAACTCGAAAATTCCATTTTAAATATAAGGAGTACAACGCTCGCTATAAGCCATTACAGCACTTTCTACATACGAATTCATATATCTACATCTCAATGGAACAACTAAGACAAATGTGAACTCAATTGCATGGGAAATTTTCTAGAAAAAGGTGTGACAATCAGAAAATATTTACCGAACTCTTTGAAAGAAAAAATGACGAAATCTATATAAATACTTGTAACCCAAGAATCAGTAACAAGATTCTAGTTTTTCAACAGTCAAAAGTTTAAGTTCATACAGATGTAATGCCAAGAAAATAGTCATCAACCATACACCAAAGCTCCAGATTGATCTCAAAAAATTTATCATCTATAAATAAGAGCTTGGGTAAGCAAATACCTGTAAATGTGATGAACTGTTGAAAAATAAAAATGTATGCAAACATTAATGCATATTATTGATGGTGAAGCAATAATTAAGGAATTATCATAAAGCAAGTGACAGTTCCATAGTATAATGACCTATTTTCTATATGAGATTATACAATATCTGCAGATAATTAAGGGATACTGCAATAAACTAGAAAGACTTCAGCTCAAAAGGCTACATGCCATTCCATATAGAAAACAACCAACCTCAGTTTCCTTCTGAAGAGGAATCAAAGCAGCAACTAATGATTTCGGATTTGGCCTCTCGCGGGGTTCATACTGTAAACATCTTGATGCTAAACGTACTAACTCAGTTCCATCATCATTAGAAAATTGACCTTCTAAGCAAGAATCGGTCAGCATCTGAAGATTCCTGTCCTTTATCAAATCAAGGGCCTGACACGAAATGAATAGAATCAGAACTAATAAAAAGAAAATGTCAAAAGGCGAGAAGTTTACCCTTAAGGAGTTAAAAGTAATTAGTAAATCAGATTGTCAACAAAATCAGATAGAAGAGCATCTCTTGGATCCATCCAACAGATGGAAGGGGAGGAAATCCTGTGATGAAGGGCATATTAACATGCCTAACTAGGCTAACTTCAACACCTGCAATCTTCTAGTACAATCTTGTTTATAAATCCACTAACGTTGAAAGTTAATTTACTTAATCAAGTCTCCGCGCATCTTCATCGGAAAAGGAAAAGAAAAGGAACATGTAAGCTAGATGTTGGCAAATCTGTCGAGCATGGCACATATGCAAATTATCTCTTCAAGGTTCTATCAGAATTTCATTAGTTTTATGATACTTCAAATATCTAGAATCATTGATGATCAAAATCAGGCAAAACGATCATTTCGAAATGATAAACACTATACATTGGGTGGGTGGGGGGTATACAAACATACACAGATGATTAGTTATGATGAGCGACTCCACTGTATGTGGAAATGAACGAGTTCATTGAATTTGAAAAGGAAACACATGTTTTTACTCATGGGTAGGTAACATACCATTGCTAGTGGTATGAATCATTACTCAAACAAATTACACGACATCAGAGAACTGTAATTAATGTGAAGGCGGTAGAGTTCATACAAAAAAGATAAGGAGAAGCTCCTCAAAAATGTTAATAATTAAGTTGTCAGGAAAATACATTTTGGCTCATTGACTAAAACATTTTTCTAGGAAGTAGTTTCTAGATTAATTTTCATGAGACAGTCACGAAGCAATATAATAGCTGAGTCAATTTCCCAGTGTCAAGATAGACTAAGCATAAGAAGACTTACATGGCTAGGAGGAATGTGTTTTCCACTGAGAAGGTCAAGCAATAGTGTGCCGAAGCTATACGTTACACTGTCAGGGGTAACTCTTCCTACAAAAGTTAGAAGCTCAAAATAAATACTGCAGTAATTATCTCACAAACACAAGGGAAATAGGAAGTTTCAAACAAATACAGGAGTTAGAAAATTCAAAATATCCACTGTGTCCTAGAAACCAATTCATGGTATGATAGATAAACAATAATGGATATTCAAATCAAAAGAATCAAGACAGTCTGTCAGTCTGAACAACACAACCGCAAGAGCCTCATCTAAATAACCCCCCCCCCCCAACACACACACACAGCGTGCGTAAAAGATCTAATCGGTGAGTGATGATGATTGATGACATTTGTCTTGCAATGGATAAGTATAAACAAAAACAGCATAAATGGACAAATTTGGGCCATTCGTTGATTTTATTTATTTTCCCCCTTTCTCCTTTGAAAAATTATAACTCGGCTATCTAGTAAGGGATTACAATGATTTTGTCGCGGATATGAAGCTTCAGCGATTTAGACTTCTTTCACAAGAGATATGTCATGTCCTTAGAGCAAGTCCGAAAAGGTAGGGGAAGACCATAACTAAATGGAGAGGTGAAAACAAGAGAAAATAAAGCCTAATCACATCAAGTTATGTCACACCCATGCATGCATTTATTTGTTGCCTGAGAGATTTGGGATTATAAAAGTTCACCGAGTTCTCGGAGTACGCCAATTTGCTGTACTATATTATTAAAATATGTTCATAACTTTATTGCCTAGGGGTTTAAGGATAAAAGAATCAAATCTGAAAAATGGCACAGGGATCCAAGCATTGAGCCATATGCATAAGATTGGAAATGAAGGTCCCCACTAAATCTTGAAGAAAAATGGGATAACTACCACGTGATATGGTAAAAAGGGGATTTGATGTATTGAGTGAAGCAAGTGATATTCTATCAATTTTTTACATGGGCTCGCCAAGAAAACAAAAATACAACTAGGATGGTAATAGAAAGAAGAAAAAAGAAGTGCATATGACATGTCTATCATTGTCATAATTGATAATTACATCCAGGATGTTGCTTTCGATATTAGAAGAGCACTGTGCAATTAATTTAATTTGTTACAAGATTCCATTAATTAGGGGTAGCATGCTAAATGGATCGAGAACAAAATAAAAAACAATAATGGAATTGGTGAATTATAAAAAACCGATTTCTTTCTATAAATAACTCGATTATCATGTTAATAATCTCACCACAGTAATTCTAAAATCCCGAAACTATCATATTAATATTAATCCTTTGAGGCTGCATCACATTGCAAATAGGTAAATCAAGAGTTCCAGATGTATTAGACCTGGTTTTAATATCACAAACAGCAAAGAAAGTGTAGTAGATGAACACGAAGCACGATAAATTAGTCACTTAAATCATAGAGCATTGCATATATGATATATCAGAGGGAAAAATGCCAATAGCGAGGGATTTTTGCGAGAACTCCTTGAACACTCTATAACAACAAAAGTCAGTCAACTTAACACACATCCCATACAAGAAAAACATTATCTTTGTGTCTGAACTATATGTTATACTTACACCTTAGTACCAGTCAATAGCAGGAAAATTTTCACAATAAAACACCGTTTGATTTTGAAACATAAAAATACCAATAAATGATCAAACTACTATGTCCTCACACTAAATCTATTACAAAAAAAATTGGTCAAAAAATAAATTATAATCCATGCACAACCCATTTCGACTATATGTTTCTCTTTTTCTAGATATATGAATGGTACCAGTCCTTAGGTATTCTGGAGGAGTAAATGCCAAGTTGGTGCTATAGCTTTTTCCATCCCTACTGTTCTTCATTAAACCAAAGCATGACAGTCTGGGATTTCCATCCTGTGACATAAGAAGAACCTGATGATTGAGCATATTAAATATACATTTACTAACAACAAGGAAAACGAGAAATAGAGTCATGGTAACTCCGTGCTTACATCATCAAAGACTATTCTGTAAGCATTAAGATCATGATAAAGAGCACGTCCTTTGCTTGTACAGTATTCTAGAGCTTGTGCAAGGTATAAAGCCACCCTTAACCGCATTGCCCACTTCATAGGTTGTGTTTCCCCTGAATCAACATGTAAATGGAACGCAATAAAGCATAAAGATGAATGAACCAAATAAAATCAGGTATAAAGTGGAAAATACTGAAGCAAACTGAATTGCAAATACTGGTTCACGAAATTAAAGATGGTCCACGAGTTGTAAATTCGAGTAAAACTATAGAAAACAATTCCAGATATGACACCTGAGGATTCACTAACTCCCTCCATCCCTCGAGGTGAGATTTTAGCTACCAGAAGGGTCTGGAACAGAAGGAAGAGGGAATTGATATGTGGCTTGAAGAAGAAGAAAGATTGGAGGTTCGGTGAGCTTTGGCAGCTCCTACGGTGGAATAGAAGGAATAATCATGGCAACAAAGTAAAGGAAGGTATGTAGTGAATAACTAACAACGGCAATGTAGTAAATATAATGGCTAAAGAAATAGTAGCCCAAGTCGAAACTTCGTATAGAAAAGCATCATCATCCTCACTAGATCTCATAGATTCAGAAGGGTGATCTTATTCTGGTCACTTAAAAGGTGTTTGGTTCAATTTGATAAGCAACCACCATAACTGTATGCCATATAAATACAAACAAATACAATGAGAATTCCAGATAAGGATGAAAATACAAAGATTGTGTAGTGTACTTACAGTGAAATAAATGTTTTGCAAGGGTCTCATTGGGCATGAATTCTGCAACAAGCAATCTCTCTTCACCTTCACAGCAGCAGCCAAGTAAATTTGCCAATCTATGGTTGCGGAGTTGACCAACAGATCTTGCTTCTTCCTGAAGTTTCAGAATATGTTCAAATATATTCAAAGCAAATGATAATTAGAATAGCATCAAAAGACCTAAGAAGCTCTATGTAATAGTTCATACATTCTCAACCAGTCCAATCCCTCCCCTCACACCCTTGAAGCTATACAAAAGTATAGAAAACCATATAAATTATATAATAATAAAGAAGACCATCTTACGTGAAATAAGAACACCAATTTTTGAGGTGAACCAAAACTAGACAAAAAGGTTAATTTTGTCAAATTGATCGGGCAACAGGTGATAAGAGACTACCAAGTTTCTGGCCTGCATTAAGATAGCATGTGTCGAGTGCTCGTATATGGAACTACTTACCAAGAACTGCCGGGCATCTGGCCAAGCCGACCTATTGAAGCGTTTAACAGCAATTTGCCTCTGATTCTCTAACTTCCCCTTATAAACGACATTTGGGGCTTTCTCCCCATGCTCAGAAACAATGTTCTCTACAGAAAATGCAGATGTAGCTGTCCTGAGTTGTTCGATGGAGTATTCACGGAATGCAGGCAAATCACAGACTTCACTTTTCTCCTCATTTTCTGCAAACAAATTAAAACCTTCAAAATCAAGTTTTCCATTACCCTGGGGGAAAAAACGAACAAGAAATTTGGCACACCGGCATTATGCGCCTTGCGAACTGGTCCATTCTGCCCCGAGGTAAAACAATACAAAGTGAGTTTCGAACACTTGCAGCCCATCACACTACCACCACTCCAAGGACACGAACACGCCCTCAAATTTCCAGAGTTGTCCAAAAACTACAATTTCACCGTTCACAAACTCTCCAGCCGGCTTCACACTCCAAATATGCAACACAATAAGACGTGTGAGCTATAATGGTTATATTTTCCTCAAAGTTTTAACTCCGTAACACCATGAGAATAAGAACGAAACCCACAATCATAAATCTTTGAAAAAAACAGCCGCATGATAAATCAAAGACAAAACTTCATATAATTTTATATTAGTTTCAAACAGTGACATGTTAAGAGTTGCCGACAGTAATTAGATAGGGCATGCTTCTATGTCTATACTCTATGATATATGTACGACTTTTATGTATTTTTCATGTGTCTGCGTGTTCACTTAAATATATGTCAAATTGACCGGTGCTCTAAATTGATTGAAAAGTTTAAATCTTTGCAAAAGTAAGCACGAGCTGGCATTTTTACAAAAATATGCATACATAAGCCTTCAGCAGAAAACACAAATGATCCCAATTCAATGTCCCTAAGTTGCCATAAGAAATATAGAAAAATAGTTCAGTAAGACTCCATTCTATGAATACTGGCGGGCGCGGGTGCATCACATTTGCATTTTATGGTAATGTACAGGAAGATAACTCAAATCTTCAGATAAATCACAGTGCAACATACGAAACTCAGAATGTACAAATTTAAAATAGTTACCTTTAGCAGAGATTCAAATCTGGGTCAACTCAAAGACACAAAATCCTCATTTTCTGAATCCCAGTGCTTTCAACTTTCTGCAGCACCTCTTGAAAAAGCTTCCTTTTCAAGCTGAGTCACTCGACTCAGTAATTCACCTGACCCAGATAGACCCAGATAGCGATTTCAGTCAATCAAAGTCGTAATTAGAACCCTGAAAGCAAAATATCCAAATAAAACCATTTCACCAAAAAATCAAAGGGCTAAAAACCCATTTTGAAAAATGGAATAATCAATACCCACTTTCCAAACATGATTGTTACAAATAGTACGGAGAGAAAAAAGTAGCAAAAAGAAAGAACCTTTTTCTTGATTAAACTTGATTTGGTCAAAGCAAAAAGTGAAGTCTTTAGTTATATATTCGGGTGTGTCTCGTTTCTGTGATATACGAAGTTGCATGTACGAGAGGGGTGGCTGATTAGAGAATCAAAAGAGAGATAGCAGGAGAAAGCGTCGGATGTATGTATAAGAAAAATTTTACAAGTACAGAATTATTTTCACCGATTTTATATGGGAAGACAGTCTCCCTTTATAAAATTTATAAAAAAAACTTTGTGTGTTTTCATTTGTTCTTTCGAGTGTGTACTCGATGCTTATTTTCTAAATTTCCACCGACATTTTTTTTAATTTTAATTAATTTTTGTTTATTTTGTTTTATTTATTATTATATGTTTTTTGTGCATCAAGTACACAAGCACTGTATTTAATTGACACTCTCCTTGGATAGAATTATTAATGTACTATGTTTGTGGCAATAGACTATGGATGTGTTATTAAGCTCATGTTTGACCTCCACAAAAGTGAATTCTATATTTTCAAAAGTAAAAATTACGTAAATCCAGGTGTTTAAAGATTGCTTTTTTAAAAATCAAATCTAAAGTTTATTTATTTAAAAATCAGGTACTATATTAAAACTCTAATTTATCACTCTCTACTCCCTCTCCTCTCTCTCGCATCTCCACTTCTCTTCCCCTTCAAACCCCGGCAATCGGCGATGAAGGAGCTGCTCCGGCCGACACCACACCACAAGCCCCCATCGTTGTCGGCGCTGCAGATCAAGTAAAAGAAGAGAAGGGGTGGTGGTGGTGGTGTTGGTGTGAGGCAGAGGCAGAGGCAGTGGGAATCAATTTTTTTTCTTAGTTTAATTCCTTCGCACAGATCAGTGGAGTTGTGATTTGTGGTGGTCGATGGCGGAGGTTTTGGTGTGGTTCGCGATCGTTGCTGTGACAGCAGAGATGGTACGGTGGTGAGGTGGTTGGTGGTGGTGTTTGACGGCAGTACGATGGATTTGTGGTGGCGGTCCATGTGGTGGTGATGGTGGTCCGTGCGATGGTGGATCTATGGTGGCGGTCTGGGTAGTGGTGGTCTGTGAGATAATGGTGGCCCGTGTGGCGGTGGTCGTTTTTTGTTATTGTTGTGGCGATGGTTATGGTGGTATTGTAGAGGGGTCGAAGGCTGTGGCTGTGGTGGTGTTGTAACGGGGACGACGATGTTGGGGGTACTGTGCAGACGGCGACGGTGGTGGTTAGGGTGGTGGTGTGTTGTTGGTGTTATTGAAGGTGGTGGTTGTGGTGGCGGCGGCCGGGATGGGATGAAGAGTGTGTGACCAACTATTTAATCGATTTGTGACCAAGAATTGGTGTTGGATCGAGATCAGGGGACGGGTGTTTGGGTGTATGTGACCAACTATTTGGTTCTCTGTGACTAATTATTAAACCGTGATCTTAAAATTCGATAATTTGTGACTAAAAATATAATATATGACCAATAAATTTGGAAATATGTGATCGTGATCTATAATTTTTTTTTATTTGTGACCTGTAATTTTTTTGATCCGTTACCAATGAAGTAAAATGTGACCAATAAAATTTTTTATTTGTGACCTCGAAATAATTTGTGATTAATTAATTTGATAATATGTGATCAATGAACAAATTGTGATATAAAATTATGTATATGTGACTATTAACTGTATAATTGTGAATTTATTTTATTTAAATAATAATAATTTCTAATTAATTAACTAAATACCTGAGTTTTGCATTTTTTAAACTTGAAACTTGATTTTTGCATTGGTGAAACTTACAAACCTGATTTGTGAACTCTTCCATTTTCAAAATTGAGTCAAGATAGCCAAGGGTTTGTTCTTTTTAACATTTTCGAGCCGTTTTCTGTTTTTGATTTTCAAAAACAATGAAAACGCGTTCTCTTTCCCATTTTAAAAAATCCGTTTTTGAAAACAAGTTAAAAATTTACAAAGAAAATCCAAAAATTTGTCGTTTTTGGTGTTTTCAGTTATAATCAAGTTAAAATTTTCAAAATTCGTTTTGAGTTTTTCAAAACAATTTTTCAAAATATCAAAAATAGCACATTTTCAAAATGGACACTCCAAATACAAAACTCAAAATACAAAACTATAACACAAAAAGAACAACCTCTTAACATTTTCATCAACTATATTCACCTGATCAAATTGTGGATTAAAAAGATACTAATACATGCTTTATCATAAAGGTGGTCAATGTATACCTCCCTTAAGTTACGTTTTGGCGAGACTTTTGAAAATTTAAAAAGGGTTTTGAGATTCAAAAGTTATTTTTGAATATATTTTGATTAATTTTATAAAACTATTTCTTCTAGTTAGAAGAGTTTTTGAGAAAAATTGATTCAATATGATTTCCTCTAAGGGTGGGTTTGATAGGGTAGAATTTTCTAGGGAAGTT
>CAIGRP010104551.1:0-14325 GCA_903798385.1 Fraxinus cuspidata | reverse complement strand
CACAATAATAACAAAAAACGACCACCACCCACGAGCCACCATCATCTCACAAACCACCATCACCACCACACGGATCGCCACCACAGATCCCCACCATCGTTCACCACAGATCCACCACCACCGTACACCACCACCACCTCCTCCTCTATAACCATTTACACCACACCCACAGCAAAACATGAGAAGGGGAGGAGGGAGAAGA
Organism: Fraxinus cuspidata; assembly: GCA_903798385.1. Classification (NCBI taxonomy): domain Eukaryota; kingdom Viridiplantae; phylum Streptophyta; class Magnoliopsida; order Lamiales; family Oleaceae; genus Fraxinus; species Fraxinus cuspidata. The sequence continues at coordinate 14,123 of CAIGRP010104551.1, read as the reverse complement.
GAGGAGAGGAAGAGCAGCGGCAACACTACCTCGCGGCTTGGCCCCGAAGCGATATGTGATGGCGAAGGTGGTGTCTGGATGCTTCGTGTGGCTTCCCTTTCCACAACTTTGCATGGCTACACTCTGGCGTCCTCAAGTGGCTTCGCGGCAAAGAAAAGGGTGAGAGGAGAGGATTCACGACGGAGACAGGGTGAGATGTGATAATAGATAGAGAACAACGATGGTGGTGCCGACGAGGTGGTGCTAGTAGTGGTGGTACCGGCGGGATGGTGGCGGCGGGGAGAGAGAGAAGGGAAAGAATATGAAATAATTAGGATTTGAAATTGTGTAGGAATGATTTAACAAAAAATCTGAGATTTGAAATAGTAAACTAGACTTCCGATTTATGAAATGAGATCTCTAAATGTTTAAGTTCCTGTAATTTCCTCAAGAATTAAACTACATAATTGGCCAACAATTAAATTGCATGTTTGAATTCTATAAGTTGGCAATAAATAATTGCATAAATACTTAGCAAGCATTATGTAACTAACAGGCTCAATGATAATAATCGGCCCATAATCAAATTATAGGTTACAGCCCAATATTAAATTCTGAATAAAGAAAAAAAGGAAAAAAGAAGGGACCAATATCCAATTGTATATCTTTTCCAAATGGCCCAAATAACAATCCTTTATGATTTTTTTAAAATGGGCTAAGCAATTATATATATAAATTCAGCACAGTAAACAATCTACAAGCAGACCAAATTATTAACATTCAAACCCAATTAATTCACTCATTCAGAAAACACATTCACAAAATCAGTTGTCTTCTTCCTCTAGCGGGTTGAAATCGACCCCGTTCAGACCCGCCTCAAAGTTAACTTTCTTCCACAAAAAACTCAAGTTTATTACCACACAATGGCTAGAAAAATGATTTTATGGATAAATTTGAATTTATTTTCACAAAAATAAATTCTGCCAGAGAAGACAGATTATGCAAATTGATGTAAAACACCAAGGTAAAGGTAATATAATGGCTCTGATACCAAATGTTAGACAAAAATCAATCCAGGGAAATTATGTGGAAATGAATTGGATCGATAAATCGAAATACCATAGGGATCGATAAATCGAAATACCATAGGGATCGATTCATATCTCCAGTCATTGATGATGTTACAGAAGCTCTCCTTTCTACAGGTAATGAAACTTCCAAGCTCTCTACACTCTCAATAGATGGTGTATATTGTTTTTTTTAGTGATTGAGCTTGGGGACTAAAACCTCTATATATAGTCAAAACTCCCATCAAATTATGGCTTAAGTTACCAACGAATTGATGGTGAAATTAAATTCCTTGAAACCTTTGAACTATTGAAACTGAAAAACCCATGAATGTTGGACCATCAATATGATCGTTGAAGAAATGTGAAGAGACTTCAACAGGAATGTGAAGACACGGATATGTATGTTACAGGTTTTGGATATCATCTTGTTATTGTAGTTATAGATTGTTGATTGGAACACGAATTACAAAGAAATTCAAGAAGCCTTCTTTTACTAGAAATGAACTTGAACTTGAAGTTGTGGCTTTATGACAAAATTTGCACACTATGATGTCAAGTAGTAATATCCTCTATTTGTATAGTTTTTGCCTGCATAGTTGGTTCACCTTGCTTCTTTTGTACTTAACTGGTTATTTTATTTTTAGGGTTACTCAGACTTTGGAAACTGCATGTATTATGCATTAGATGTGATCGATTTCAATTCTTTGATGTGTCAAACATTTGTCTGATGCAATATTTCTTCTCTCTTTTAAAATGGGGAGTGGAAATTATACTTTCTTCTATTTTTCAAGTTACAATATCTTGATGGCTTATGTGTTCACTTGTTTCAGGAAAAGTATATGAAAGTTTTACTCTGGTAAATCCAAATGTTATACCAGTCTAACTGGTATGAAAAACAAGAAAAAATTAGATCGCTGGAATGTGAGATATAAGGAACTATGGAAAGTCCTATTCAAGCGAGTCTAAACTGACTCACATTTGTCTTTTCATGTGAATGATTTCCCTTTTTCATAATAACATGTATATGATGGTTTATATTAGGTAATATTAAAGTTTTTGAAGTTAAATAAAGCTTCATTTGTTTTGAGTATCAGAATTGTGAGCTGTCAAATTTTAAGCCCTAAGGCCTCGGTTAAAAAGAGTTTTCACTTTGAATATTGCTTGTCATAAGCTATTCACAAAATAAGTAGGCTTATGTTGACCCTAAAAAATGAGCCAATAGATGTCGGACCCACTCACCCCAAGTCAAGCATGATTTCTGCACGTTCCTACAGGAATAATGACGGTAATAAAGAGGAAAAGGATGCGGGAGGTACTTTGCGGCAAGAGACAGAAATGTTCGAGCTCCGGCGGGTGAAAAAAAAATCGGACTAACAACGATTGCAGGACAAAAACCAAACTAATTTATGTGATGACAAACAGGAATATGTGGAATGATAGATGAAATGTTGGTATATTTCGTTCAGGAGTTCTAGAGTTTATTTTTAATATAAGACGGTCAATCTTTCCATCAATTATCCAACTTCTTTTCGAAATTACAAAGAGAAACCATTTATACTATCTTTGCCGACATGGTGATCGTTGGATTAGAACTACGTGGCCTTATCTCCTTAATGAGCATGTCATATCGCTGTCCATTCATACAATTAATACATTGACAAGGGTCAGCTGCTCTATACAATAGGTTGACATACTAACAAACAATTATTACAAGTGTTACATCAATCACTTCACATAGATCTTCGAATCTTCTAATTGGAACAGCCTCAACTACGAGCTTACTCAGCTACGAGCTTCGGACAAACTAAGAGCCTCAGAGGAGTCTTCGAGGTATTTCTCTGAGTGAAGGGCATCGGCTCCTTTCTTTGCTTCCTTAAGCAGCTTCATCTTCGAAGAAGTGCCTCAGCTTGGACTTCACCATGCAGTGTAAGGACTTTGGCTGGTTGCGCGAGGACCTTGGCTTGTTTTCCTTCTTTGTGTGTTTGACTTCCTAGGTCTTTATTTGACTTTCTTGTTGACTCTCTGCCCACATGGCATGCTATGTGGCATAATCTCTCTAAGCCACTTGGTTGAGGAGTAACAATAGTCCCCCAAGTCTAGGCATGATTATTTATGTAATGCGTGAACTTCATTTGTAAATTAATAATAATAATATATTTTTGTAGAGAGTGGTTTTCAACACTTTTCCACCCCACAACATAGTCCCCCAAGTCTAAGCATGATCATTTATGTAATGGTTAGAATTTAGGATATACCTGACTTTTGCAGACCCTGTGTAGTATTTGTCCGAAATGTTTTACTTGGTAGCATTGCATCATTTGGAATAATTTTTAAGTGATTGCTGAAGTGGGATGGAACCGAAGTTGTGCATTCAGAGTCTTGCATAGCCTCGGATATTGATACTTACAAGGCATTTTATCGTTAATGAATTTCTTAGAAACACTAGGCGTCCTCAATGATGGCGCTTCAATGATTCGATGTCGTGGCCTGTTTCCAAGAAAGGGCTGCTAAAGTGATACACTTCCAATACACGTAAATGTCGCCGCATTTAATGAGTAATGATGGCTATCTCCTACGCATTTTCGACGAGTTTTAGGCGCATGAAGGTGCGTGATGACAACGTCCTAATCTGGGTCATGGAAGATAAGGCGCCAAACGTGGCAAGTGGCCCAGATTTAAATTTTCGAATGAACAGTTAGATGATCCGGATCAAGATCCAATGGCTGGGGTTAAGCAGGTTTGCCTATAAACGGCGTGAATTTTTAAGGGAAATTTTCCTACTTTTGGCAAGAATCTTTTGTATCCCTTTTTTCGAATCTTCAAAAACCTCCAAGTTTTTCTTGAGATTTCGTTAAGTCTTCTGTCAAGTCTCTTTCTTCCTTCTTATTTCTTTGTCTGCATATTCTACTGTTGTCCTTTCTCAATTTGGTTTGAGAAAATCATAAGTATTCTAATTTTTTTCTTCTTTTTAGCTTTATAAAGATTTAAGCAAAGGTTTCTTCGAAATCTGCTGGTGGAGATGTAAATATTAGCGAGTTGGCTAGTGTGATGGGTTTTTCAATTACAAACACAATCGACCTCGTCCAAGCTGTTGAGGCTGGACGAGGTGCTTCTATTTCTAAGGGTAGTAATAGGGATGAAGAATTAGCCTGGGGAGCAGCCAAAATCCATTCTTCTGTAGATCCGACGTATTTAGCTAATCTTAGTGAAAAGTATAGGATCCCTTACGACATTGAACTCCTCTCCCCATCTCCTAACAAGCGAGCCTGCTACCCTAGGCAAGGCTGCATCGCTGTTAGTGAGTATTTATTAAGGCTGGGCTTCGTTTACCGATCCACCCATTTTTTAGGGCTGTTCTTAGGTTGTACAGGCTGGCCCTACCCAGTTCGTCCCTAACGCCTGAACCCAATTAGTTGGTTCTTACTTCCTTTAGAAGGAAGCCTCTTTATATGAGGGCATGCCCCTTCATGTTTTCCAAACAGTTTATCAGCCTAGGTCCTTAGGAAAAGGGAATTCCAGGGGGTGGTATTCGTTGTGTCCTTTGGGGTCGCACTCCTCATTTGTCGTAGGTCTGCCTACTTCCATCAAATGATGGAAAGAGACCTGCTTTTGGGTCAAGAGGGAGTGGCAAGAATGTGAGGGTGACCTTATCCCCCATGTCAAAGTCTCAACATCATATTCTGATGCCCGTAAGTGCATTTCTTGCTTTCTTGATTTTCTGAACTGACGAGGTCTAATACTTACCCTTTTTGTGTTTGTTTTGTAGGGTCGGTTGAAAGGTTCGGGTTCACAGAGTGTGACTGTGACACTCTATTTGAGGTATACAAAAAATCCTATTACACCCGTGATTTCAGTCGCTTAATCCAGTCAACTCGTGTTTTTTTTTTTGAAGACTTCGGCTTAATGGCGAGGAAGAGTAATACGTTCTCACCCTTGGACATTTTTCTTGATATCTTTTTCGTAGAATTCTACTAACCTTGTTTACTATGATTTATAGAAAACTTCAATAAAATGAGGCATCTTACGCCTGATATGGCGCCGCCACGTCCACCTCTAGGAAGGGGATGAAGCTCTCATCTGCTGAGGAAAGTATGTGAGAGAGAAAATAGAGAGGGTCAGCAAGGAGGCTGCCTCTCAGGAGGAGGGACGACCTACCGTGCCAGACACGGGTAAAAAGGTCGTAGATGAGGAACCTAAGAAGAGGTTCAGAATCCCGACCCTCAGTAGGGTCGATGGTTCGAAAGACGTCCCTCCCAGCGCTTTGAGGTCCCAGCGGGGGAAAAAATTTTGGACAGCTCAATGGCTGCAGCCTCTGGAAAGTAGAAGAGGCCTACTATTGTGGAGCCCCAGAGGCAAGATTCTGCCAAGAAGGCCCAGACTTCAAGTGATTCCACTACTTCGGAAGTTCCCTAGTCCAGGGTTGCCTTGGGTACAAGGATAGACGAGCTCAAATCTGAAGATCTTACCCTCCTTCCCGAAGTCCAAACGGCTACAATGACCTTTCATAAGTACTGGTCCTTTGTCGAAAAGAGCGATGCCATCGATGTCGTTGCCACGATGGTGGCCCAGGCGGTGAGGGCCTTTGGAATTGCCATAGAGGCTGAAGGCCTCTTTGAAAACCTTCAGAATAAGAACTGGGGGTTCGTGAATAAAGCCTCTCAGGCTGAGGAGGCTGCCAGTAAAGCCAATGAAGTTCATGGAGTTCTTAAAGAAGAAGAGTGAAGAAAAGTTGGTGAAGCTAGCTTCCTCTTTAGCAGAAATTGAAGATTTGAAGAAGGAGGTACATCTATCTCAAAGCGAGGTGGCCTCCTTAATTAAAGTGAGGTACATCTATCTCAAAGCGAGGTACATCTATCTCAAATTCCGGTGAAGGGGCCCAAGTAATTAAACTCAATGAAGATGCTGCTAAAGAGGCTACTGCTGATGAAGTGGCCCCCAATGCAATTGTGCCCTTTGTGGCTTCTGAACCCCTCCCCCCCTTAAGGCATAGTTCTTTATTTGTACTTAATACCAATTGTAAAAAATCTATTTATGAATGAAGTTCTTTTTCCTAATACTTGTGCTCATTTTCTTCTTGTACTTTTACTACATCTGCTCAACTTTGAGGTGTTTACCAATGAATATTCGAATCACTTATGTCTTGATGACAACGTTAAATAGATAACACAAACTCGCTAATTACATCAATTGTACAACTACTTCGGAAGCTCGAATATATCAAACTTATGATCATTGAAGTTTTAATATTTTGGAACAAGTAATGGAATTGGACTTGTATAATTCGTGTATCCCAACAAACATAATCGAATTTGCAAATATTTTACAAGTCTTAGGAGGTCTGATCGTGAAGTTGAGAACTTAAGTATAGCAAACTCCAAATAATAAATTCATCGAAGCCCATTTTAATTACTTCAGAAATTATGTAACTAGATAATCAAACATATGAGGTCCCAAGGTACATCATACCCTTGCACATTATACTTTAATAATAATTCTAACACTAAAATTTATCCAAGTGTTAAGGGGTCGTGTACCTTTATTCAATCTCTGTACTTGTGTGGGTTGACATGTATGATCTGAGGAACTCCATTATTTTAGTACGTCAGACTTTTAGTCTGGTTTATGGTGTTGTGGCTTAAGCATTTTGCATGAGTGCAAGCAATTCACTTCTTTTAGTTAATTCAAAGGTGATCCCCTATTTTTTTAGATCCAAAGTCTCATCGAATTACCTACGCATATCTTCATAAGGACAAAATATTAATGAATATGCAAATTTTAACGTGTAAATAATATAAAAGATCTTTATTGAACCTTAGATAATATACACAAGGTGTTTTACATTATTGGTAATACTTGCGCAGATGTTCTACATTCCATGGGTAAGGTTGTACCCTTCCATCCATGTTTATAATTCTGTAGGTCCCGGGTCGAACCTCTTCATATTTTTAATAGGGGTCTTCTCAATTTGGACCTAAGGTTCCTGAGCCATGCTCTTTGGAGGATGGTAACATCTTTCGAAGTACGAATTTGTTCAAATGAAATGACCTTTTTTCACTTTGGAATTGTAATACCTGATCATTTTTCTTTGATACAAGTCCAATTTTTCTTTAGAACTATCCCTCATTTCCTTAATGGGGTCGAGTTCACATCTCCTCATTTCCTCTTTAGTTATTTCATTGAAATGGATTTGTCAAGTAGATGGCGGACCCACTTCAATGGATCTCATAGCCTCGGTACCATAGGCCATGGAGAATAGGGTTTCTCCAGTAGCAGTTCGGCTTGTTGTTCTAATAGCCTAAAGTACTTGGGATAGTTCATCTACCCACTCTCCCTTAGAAGTATCTAATTTCTTTTTCAGCGTGTACTTGATCATCTTGTTTACAACTTCAACTTGCCCATTTGCCTGAGGTGATGTTGGGAGGAGAAATGTTTCTTGATGCCCAACTCCTCACACATGTTTCTAACCTTCTTATTATCAAACTGTCTGCCATTGTCTGACACAATTGAATGGAGAATTCTGAACATGCAAATGATGTTCTTCCATAATAATTTGGAGGTGTTGGCCTTCGTAATTTTGGCAAGCGGTTCGACCTTTACCAATTTGGTAAAGTAATCAATTATGACAATTGCAAAGCTAGAGTTTCTTCTTTCTTTAGGAAGAGGTCCTATAATATCGATTCCTCATTTCGCAAATGGCCAAGGACTAGATACAACATTCATTTCTTGAGAAGACTGTCTTTGAATAGTAGCAAAGCGTTAGCATTTGTCACATTTTCTAACAAATTGTTGCGCATCCTTTTTTAAGGTGGGCTAGTAATATCATTGTCTTAATACTTTCTGTGCTAGGGACCATTCCCTAGTGTGGTTTCCACATACTCTTTCATGGATTTCTCGGAGTACGTAATCTACTTGTTCGCCTCCGATGCATCCTAGTAAAGGCAGTGAGAATCCACGTTTGTATAGTACATCGCCTTGTAAGACGAAGTGTGCAGCTCTTTTTCTGAGCTTCTGAGCCTCTTCTTTTCTCGAGGTGGGATAAGCTCTTTGATGAAAGATATTATTGGCTTCATCCAAGCTGGAGTGTCTTCAATCCACATAACCGTCGCGCCAGCGACAATGGAAGGTCCAGAATGATACTCTACAGGTACGTATGTGAGCAATTCAGAATCTCTACTACTTGCCAATTTAGAAAGTACGTTGGCATGGACGTTCTCAATGTGTGGGATTTACACCAGTTTGAAACTTTCAAAGGATGGGATTAATTCCATAACCAATTTCAGGTATGATGCCATAGATTTCTCTGGCTGAGAAATTACCATGAACCTGACTTACCACTAGCTAGGAGTCATTGCAGTTGACCAACCTTTTTACTTGCATTTCTTTAGCTAACTTTAAGCCAGCGGGGAGGGCCTCATATTCTGCTACATTTTTTGTGGCTTTAAAGTCAAATCTTAAAGCATAAGTAAGCTTATGTCCCTCTGGGTTGACCAGAACAACTCCAGCTCTTAACCCTGTCCCCCCTGAGGACCCATCAACTGATAGGTTCCAAATTGGAGGTTCAACGGATTCCATCACTTCTTCTATTTCCGAGATAGGGGTGAATTCTACCACAAAGTTTGTAAGGGCCTGGCCCTTGATGGCAGACCTTGGTTAAAAAACAAGGTCAAATTCGCTGAGTTCCACATCCCACTTTAGTAACCTCCCAGATGCGTCAGGTTTTTACAGTACTTGCTTGAGGGAGAAGTTTGTCAAAACATTTATACTATGGGCTTAGAAATATGGCCTCAATTTTCTTGAGGCCGTTACCAAAGAGAGGGCTAAATTTTCCATGTCTGGGTAATGAGTTTTAGTGGCCAAAAGTGTTTTACTGACATAGTATACAGGCAATTGATGGCCATCATCTTCTCTTATCGGATCGAGCTGATGGCCTCAGAAGTTACTGCCAGGTACAACTGCAGTGACTCGTGGTCCTTTGGTTTTGAAAGGAGAGGAGCCTATCCGAGGTGCTTCTTCAGCTCCTATAAAGCTGCCTCACATTCCGTTGTCCATTGAAACTTGTTTCCTCCTTTGAGGACTTTAAAGAAAGGTAGGCATTTAGCTGTTGCCTTGGAGACAAAGTGGTTCAAGGCTGCTACTCGCCCTGTGAGGCTCTGTACCTCCTTCAGCTTCTGAGGTGACCTAATTTCCATCAAAACTTTGACCTTTTTAGGGTTTGCTTCGATGTCTCTTTGGTTAACGATGTAGCCCAATAACTTTCCTGATAAAACTCCGAAGGCGCACTTTAAAGGATTGAGCTTCATCCGGTATTTTCTTAGAATTTGGAAGGTTTCATTAAGGTTTACAACATGATCCCCTGCTCTCAGGCCTTTTACCAGCATATCATCGACGTAGGCTTTCATGGTTCTTCCAATAAGGTCGGTGAACATTTTATTGACAAATCTTTTGTACGTAGCCCGACATTTTTCAACTCGAAAGGCATGACCTTATAGCAGTAAAGACCCTTATCTGTGATGAACAAAGTATGTTCCTCATCTGCTGAGAACATAGGAATCTAATTGTATCCAGAATACGTATCCATGAAGCTAAAAAGTTCATGTCCGGTAGTTGAATCCACAAGTTGGTCTATTCTGGGGAGTGGGAAGTTTTCCTTGGGACATGCTTGGTTTAAATTTGAAAAATTTACACGTACCCTCCATTTTCCGTTGTATTTTTGGACTAATACTGGGTTTGAGACCCACTTATGGTATATTGATTCTCGGATAAACCCATTGTCAATTAGCTTCTTGACTTCATCTTTCAGAGCCCCATATCTTTCAGAATTGAGAGCTCTCCTCTTTTGCCTATGTGCTACAACATTTGGGTCAATGTTCAAATGGTGGCAGCTGATCTTGGGTTAATGCCTATCATGTTGCCATGCTTACAAGTGAATACATCAAGATCTTTTAGTAAGGAACTTTTCAGCTTCACATTTTCCCTTATTGGCAGGTTTCTTCCAATTTGCCGGTGCTTTGAGGGATCCTTGGGTCTGTTGGGAAGCTTTCCAGCTCATCCATGGGTGCTGTTTGAGATGTACAATCAATGATGCGAGGATCCAACTCCTCTAAGTTAACTGCTTCTTCAACAGTCCTCCTTTCTTCAGGGATGGTTTGTCTTTCCCAGATAGCCTCTTCTTCAGTGGTTCGTATGACCCCAAGAATGTCTCCTTCTTCAGGAGCATCGATCATCTCGGTGTCTCCCCTTGTTCAGGGGTACTCCCTTGTTCAGGGATGTCATGCATGTTTAGGTTGGTAGCAATGACGTTGACAGTCCTTAGTTCAGCCTTCCTTATGGAGTTTGAATAGCATTCCCTAACACTTCACTGATCACCTCAGACAGTGGCTATGCCTTTTTTAGTTGGAAACTTCATGCATAGGTGATGTATAGAAGTAACAGCCCGTAGTTCTTTCAAAGCTGGTCTTCTAAGTACTCTGTGATAAGCAGATCGATTATCAACCACTAGGAATTTCATGAAGTGGTGGGCAGTCGGGGTACACTCCCCATCTCTATTGCTAGAGTGATTTTATCCCTTGGAATGATGTTGTCCCCTGTGAAGCCATACAAAGGAGAATTCATCGGGGTTAACTCGAGGTCAACCTTCATTTTACCAAAGGTTGTCCCAAAGATGATGTTGATCGAACTTCCATTATCCACTAACATTCTTTTCAGGCTGTTGTGGATCATGACAGCTCTTACCATTAGGGCGTCACAGTGTAGATAATGTACTTCTGCTACATCTTCTTGAGTGAACGTGATTGGCGGGATTGCAGTCTCGATAATGGATCGATTAACTATAAAACTTCTCATAGGAGGATCCGTTGCTTCTCTAGCATAATTCAGTTGTGCATTTCTAGATTCTCCATCCACATTTGGACCTCTAATGATCGTATCAATTCCCCTAATGGGTTCTTGACCATTATTTGTCGGGGGGCTTCGTCTTTGTCTTTGACCCTCCTTGAGTCTCTCTGTATCATTATCCTTTCCCCTTGAAGGGTCATTTTTGTTGGGGTGCCTCTACCCTGCATTTTCAGATTGTTGGGTCTACCTGGGGAAAGCATCTCTACGAAGTTGCTTCCCTCTTCCTGGATTTTTGTTTTGGGAATGTCTTGTGACATCCCAGCTGCTTTCTATGTAGTGACCATAGGATTGATAAAATGTACAATAACCAGGTACTTCATTCATATTTCTAGGTTTATCACCTCGTCCCCTTCCCCTCTACGGGTGTCTCTGGTAGGGCCGACACTGATGCATTTCAGCATGAAGGTTTACTTTATCGTAGGGAAGAGTAGGCACAGCATTGAGTGTTGCTGCAGCTAGGTCCTACCCATGATTCAAGGGTGCCTGATGGTCCATTAAATGTGAAGTAGGACATCTTCTCCTTTACATTTGAGGTGGTGGAAGTCCTTGGCTAGCTCTGTTCCTATGGTCCATCAATTCTTCATTGAGGATTTCTCGCCTTATCATTTCCAATAGGGCATCGTAGGTAGCAGGGTCCTTATTTGAACGTCTCTTCAAAAGAGGGAGTTCATGTCTAAGCCTCATCTTAATGCGGTTAATGCTTCCCTATCCGTGACTTGCACATAGCATGCCATTTCATTAGTAAAGCTGTATAAGAAGCTTTTCAGCATCTTGCCTGGCTGTTATCGCATGTCTTGCAATCTTTGAATGGGTCTTTCGCCCTCTTTGCTAGTAGCAAAGTGCTTTAGGAATGTCCTCTTAAGGTCCGGCCAGCTCCGGATGCTTCCTTCTGGCAACCTTGTATACCAGATTTCAGCCCCTCCACTTAGAGTCAAATGAAAGGCTCTGCATTTCATAGATAGGATAACCCCTTTCAAATTCATATGAGTATTGAAGCTGTTGATGTGCTTCGCGAGATCACATCTCCCAACATACTTGGGAATTTTAGGGAGTGTGAAGTGGTTCAGTATCGGGGCATTTCTTATGTCTTGCGAATGGTGATTGATCATCATCGTCTAGGTCGCAAGACCTCTGAGGTTCTTCAGAATCCTCATCCTCCCTTTGATGAGTCTGGAGGGGTAGTTGGGAAGGCGGTCCCTTCTCTCACGCCTATTTCTAGGAGGAGGGATCCGAGACTCCTCCGGTAAGTAGGTTCTTGTCTTTCATACTGGAGAGGCTCCTACAGCCTATTTCTAGGCGCAGGAGGTGGGGAATGAGCCTGCCTATTCGAGTAAAACCATGCCTATCTAGCTGGCCTTTGTAGTTGATCTTCTGGTTCATAGTTCGGAGGAAAGTTGTATGGAGCCTCATGGGGTCATTCCGAGGCGTAATCGATTGATGTGCCGACTCCAACTTCTCTCTCCTAAGTAGCTTCTGGGCTAGTGTGGTGGTGTCCAGCCATTTGGCCTTAGATTCATCTTCTTCGTGATTGTACCCCTGAGGGTCACCGAATGCACTTTCATGGGCTGGACGTGGAGGGAATGGGGGATTATCTTTGGCCCTGCATGCTTATAAACATTTCATGCATGGCCATGTTTTGTGGGTTATATTTCTCATATTGGTGGCCATTTCTCTGGTGATCCTGGTGGCCCTCGCCCCTGGATCCACCTCGCCTATGCTACGGGGGTCGTTGGCGAGTGGCTAGCGCACCTCGGGAGGGTTTCCCTTCTCCAGAGTGTTTTCTTGTCCTTCGAGGTATGTCTTCATCATCACTTGAGCTCATTTTTTACAAACACTTTTCTTGACAGGTTTTCCTTTCTTCAAGGGTAAAAATAGGTATTGGGTTCTTAATGGTTCTTTCTTCAAAAACTCTCATTTTTCAAGGGTTGGAACTTTCTTGCCAAAATACTTTTAACTGGCATTTTCCCACGTGTATCCTCGTGGTTAAATGTAAGATCTTCCCACAGATGCGTCAATCTATTGACCCTCAAAAATGAGCCAATAGATGTTGGGCCACTCACGCTAAGTCGAGCACGATTCCGGTGCATTACTACCGAAATAATGGAGGTAATAAAGAGAAAATGGACGTGGGATGTACTTTCCGATGACAGACAAAAATGTTTGAGCTTCGACAGGTGGAAGAAAAGAAACCGCACTAACAACGATTACCAGACAAAAACCAAACTAATTTATGTGATAAGAAACAGGAATATGTTGAAAGATTGATGAAATGTTGGTTTATTTCCTTCAGGAGTTCCAGAGTTTATTTTCAATATAAGATGGTCAATCTTTCCATCAATTATCCAACCTCTTTTTTGAAATTACAAAGAGAAACCATTTATACTATCTTGGCCGACGTGGTGATCGTTAGATCAAAACTATGTGGCCTTATCTCCTTAATAAGGACGTCATATCGCTGTCAATTCATACAATTAATACATTGATAAGGGTCAGTCGCTCTGTACAATAGACTGACACACTGACAAACTATTATTACGAGTGTTACATCAATCACTTCACAGAGATCTTCGAATCTTCTAATTGGAACATCCTCAGCTACGAGCTTCCCTCAGCTATGAGCTTCGGACGAACTGAAAGCCTCGGAGGAGTCTTTGATGTATTTCTCTGAGTGAAGGGCATCGGTTCCTTTCTTTCCTTCCTTAAGCAGCTTTGTCTTCGAAGAAGTGCCTCAACCTAGACTTCGCCATGCAGTGTAAGGACTTCGCCTGGTTACGCGAGGACCTCGGCTTGTTTACCTTCTTTGTGTGTTTGACTTCCTAGGTCTTTATTTGACTTTCTTGTTGACTCTCTGCCCACATGGCATGCTACGTGGCATAATCTCTTTGAGCCATTAGGTTGAGAAATAAAAGCTTACATTAGAATACTCAAGACTTTCTACATAAATATGACAGGGACTGCACTTTAATGTATATAATAAATGATAAAAGTTGTTATTGAAGGAAATGTTTAGTTAATTTGTTGGTATACTATAGCTTATGGTGTTACAACCCAATTTTTTTTAGTCAAAAGTCATATGTGGAATTGTCAAAGTCTTAGTCATTGAGACTTAAATGAAGCAAATTATTTTATTGGGCTAAATTTATTATTGAAGATTTATGAGGGTTAAGATGGATTAGAAAT
>CAIGRP010104549.1:0-10436 GCA_903798385.1 Fraxinus cuspidata | reverse complement strand
TTTTTTATATCTGGAAAAAAATATTTCAAGATTCACCAACTTCAAAATTTTTATATTATTTAATACTATATTAACATTAAACTAGTAAAATTTATTGAATAATCAGATTTCTTGAACAAAATATTATAAAAAAAATATTCTCAAAATTTCAAAGTAAACACATTTTCCATTTTCATGTTTTGAGAAACACTTTTTCAGAATGACAAAAAGAACACATTTTCAGCAATTTCAAAACAGACACTCAAAACACAAAACACAAAATGAATTCAAAACTCAAAACTGAAACATGAAGAGAACAGCCCCTGAACTTTACAAATGTAATCACATCTATCACTGAGAACTTCAAAAGTTTCTTTTAGTCACCAAATTTTACAAGATGTAATCACATACATCAATCAGTAACTAATGAGAAACCTTTTATAAAAATTAGTGGCTAATGGGAAAACTTTTGAAGTCCAGTGAAGTACTGAAAAACTTACGTAAAGTATAGTGACCAACCAAGTAATTAACCCCGACTTCCTCTAGCCTCATTTCCAAGGTCAATGGGGAACCAACAATGAGATGAGTATGAAGTACAAAGTGACCATCCTAAAATCGAAGGAAAGAAATAGATGCCCGCCCTATTGAATGAGATGTGGAAGTTAACGTCTCGTAAAATCATGCTCGAAACGAACTGGTTATAGACCCACTTAATGGAAGGGGATATATCTTTCCTCCAGATTACCATCAGGAGTAGAGACTACAACTTCCACTAGTGTCTTAATAAGCTAGGAACTTAAGTACCTATAAATAGGCCTCAACACGAAACTCTACCTAAGTATAGGCAAGAAAGGAGAGTTATAGAGGCGATAGAGGCGAGGAAGCGATTTTCTAGTCTCTGACCTTTTCTATCCCACCTTAATACAACACGTATGAGGCTACCCTTAAAGTCCTATGCCTTTCTTCCAAGAAATTAAAGCGACCTACATCCCATTGAGCTTTGTATTACCAAAGATGCCTCAATATAAAGGAAGATAACCATACAAATCACCTCAGTACTTATAAAATGCAAATGGCCTTAAGAGGTACTTCTCCAGCATTGAGCTTTCGACCTAACTTTAAATGGAGGGCGAAGAAGTGGTATAACAAGCTCCATCCCGGAAGCATCAGAAGTCGGCAAGAATAGAAGACGTAGTTCCTTACATTTTTTGTGTCCTCAAGGCCAGGAGCGACCCCGATGCAATACTTCTATGATATGAGATAGTGAGCATACAATTCGCTGAAAAGCTACTTGATATTTTACCAAAGAGATGATCTATTGTGAAGACATCTTCGACACATAGGTTCTTTCGTCTTCAAGGGAGGATTGAATATGAATTCTCTATTTTAGAGACGTTCGCTACATAAATCCAACGGCATATAACCGGTTGGTAGAACAAACCAATGAATCTATCATAATCATAATAGATTACATGATTGACTATCACAATAGAGGGGGCGTTGGGCTGCCTCTACCAAGATCAAGGGGCTCACCAGCCTCTAACTTGGTGTACTAGCAATGGCACAACCAAAGACACCAATATTCCCATCCTACTTAAGGTCATAGCTACGTTTTTACAATGCTAAACACTCTCCTACTCCAATCTATGATATGGTCACCCCCAATGGTTATGGATATTAAGGAATGGAATCTCACTACTCTACATACTACGAAGCTAGAAATAGTAGGCCCCAACATCTACCTTGGAGCAAGGGTGCCTCAGCAAATTACTGTAATCTCCATAAAATTTTATAACCACAACACCAACGCTTGTCCAAATGTTTTAAATTCCATCATAAACTTGTCCAGTTAATAAGGTCACTCCAAAGTTACTTGAAGGCACCATCTTCATAGACCTATGAGGGGTGATTGCATCCACCAATGAATGTAGGCTCGTCACTGGGATCGTAACTAGCCCAAAGTTACTATAAAGGATAACCAGCCTGAAGTCAGAGAGTTCTATATGTACTCACAAAGAATGTGGAAAATTACGAGGTCAAAATAGTATCGAAATATTATAAAATGGCTGATATGACATCCTTGAAAAAGTGTAAGACATCAAAATGGTAGATATGCCACTGAAAGAGGAGAAACCGATTGAAGCTTATGTAGAAGAAGTACAGATGTTTGACAAATTGTATCCTCGCATCATTAAGTTTGACTCAATGACAGTCTCAAGTAGAGGTACTAAAGAGCTATCTAGTAGACCCAAAGACCCCATGTGGGTGGTTCAATTTTGAAAAAAATCTATGGAAAGACGCAAAGACTACCCTCTAGGAGTTCCTGCAATGGAACTTAGATGTCTTTACATAGAATAATGAAGAAATAGTTGGCATCAGTCCTAAAATTTGTTGCCACACCTAAAGATTGACCTTAAATTTTGCCTGCATGGGTTAAAATGGAGGTTCCTCAACTCGGAACGATATGGGCATAAGAAAAAAGAGGTGAATAAGTTGGTAGCTAATGGTTTTATAAAAAAATTCCACTACGCTAAGTGGATCTCTAACCCAGTTTTAGTGTTGAAGCACAATGGAAACCACAGGATCTACATAGTCATATCAAACTTGAATCAAATATGTCTTAAAGATAGATTTCTTTTGCCAATGACTAACCAACTGGTTGATGCAACAAAAGGACATGAGCTACTAAAGCTCATGGATGCCTCATTTGGCTAAAATCAGATCTCCATGTACCCTATAGATGATGATCACACCTTTTTCATTACTAAGAGCGGTCTCAACTGCTGCAAGATGTAAAACCTAAAAGAGACCTTCCAAATTTTGAAGAAGTACATGATGAAGTTGAAACCCTTTTAAGTGTACCTTCAACAAATTCCTAAGCCACATGGTCAACTAAAAAGGCATTGAGCCCAATCTTGAAAAGCTCAAGACCTTGGTGAAAATATTGCCACCTTGAAATCCAAGAAGGTGTAGAGTCTCATTGGATGGGTGGACATGTTGAGTCACTTCGTAGTTAAAGTTATTGATAAGTACCTTTCTTTTTTCTAGATTCTCAAAAAAGTGAAGATGATTCAATGGACGAAGGAGTGTAAATTGGGCTTTTAAGCTTTGAAGGACCATCTCAGCTAGGTATACACCTCTCCAAACTAATTGTTGCCGAATTATTACTATTGTATTCATTTGAGAACAAGCTATGAGGTTTATGCTTTTGCAAAAAGAGGGCAATCAACAATTGACAATTTCTATGTTCGCAAGTTACTTTTACCTACGGAGACCAGCTACGATGATATGGAGAAGCTCACCCTGTCATTTGTCTCATCTTCCCAAAATTTGAGGCCCTACTTCTAGGCTCATAGTTTCCATGAGCATACAAATTTCCTCTTAAAGAAGTTCTATAAAATCGGACACATCGGGAGACTAATGAAATAGGATATAGAGCTGAGTTAGTTTAACATCATCTTCAAGTCATGGACATCCATCAAGGGGAAAGCCTTAGTCGACTTTGTGGTTGAATTTATTAATATCCTTAAAATAGAGACGACGATAAAACCTATAAAGCCCCAACTTGGCACCACTTCGGGTTAAAAGTTGTTCTGATGAGTCCGAAGGGTCATAAATGGGCAAGAATTCTGAGCTACTAAGGTTGGTATCGGTTGAACAACTTTAGAGGCCCTTTATCAATAAGGAGTCGAGGTGATGCATGTTGAAGAACCGTTTGGATAAACCCAATTGTTGCCTTCCTTAAGGACCAAACCCTCCCAAATAAATCCATACCTCTCTTTGACGTACTAGAGGAAAAGTGCTCGACTTCGTGCTTAGAGATTTTCATAAAGAGATATATGGAGATCACATAGAAAGGCATGTGCAAGCGTGAAAGGTGGTAAGATAAGGGTATTATTGGCCCACCTTCAAGAAGGACCATGTACTATGTGAGCAAATTTAACAAATGCCACATTCACCATTGTTCAAAGGTATCCCTTCTAAGAGCTCACCTTGGTAACCGGGCCTTGGCCCCTTGCCAAATGGAGAATTGACCTCATTGGACCTAACAAAGGTGAGAGAGATAATTTGTGCTATGGGCTATGTCATTGTCTTCATTATATACTTCACTAAATGGATGGAGGCAGAACCACATGCTAAAATTACAGAGGCTAAGGGCATGTTCTCTTTACTGTTTTCAAGCCATTTTCAGTTTTCAAAAAAAAAATGAAAACAAGTTTACTTACCTATTTTCAAAAACAAATTTCCAAAAATGAGTTTAAAATTTACAAAGAAAATGAAAAACGGAAAAAAAGTTATTTTGGTTGTTTTTAGTTAAAAACAAGCCAAAACTTCATTTTTTTGTTTTTAAAAATAATTTTTCAAAATGACAAAATGAATGTGTTTTCAGCAATCTCAAAATGGATACTTAAAACACAAAACTCAAAATGAATTCAAAACTAAAAACCGAAACACGAAGAGAACATCCGCTAATACTTCAAAATTTATCTCAAAGAACATCATCTGAAGATTTGATAATTTCCACTCACTAGTCTCTAACAATGGACGACACTATGATAACAAAAATGTATCTTTGTAAAGAGCTTGGAATTAAAAAAAAAAAAAAATTCATCACACATCATCCTAAAGCTAATGGTCAGTTGAAGCCATCGGCAAGACCATTAAATACGCCCTTAGAAGGAAGCTTGTTATTTCTAAAAGTGTTTAAATTGACCAGCTCTCTCATGTGTTATAAGACCATTTGAACTACAAGTAGAATTGCACCAGAGAGACTCTATTCTCGAAACATATGGTGCTAAAGCTATGAATGTGGTTAAAATTGGGACCCATATCTCCTCATCACATCCACTTTAATAAAATCTCAAACAAAGAGCTGAGAAAGGTAGAGTTAGACTTCCTTAAAAAAGGAAAGTCAAGATTCAAATCAAACTTGTGACATGCCAAAGAAAGATGACCATTGTCAAGCAGAGATCCTTTAACATAGTTTACTCAGCTCTAAGAATGGTTTTCCTATCTTCTAAAGAAATTGGTGAAGGAACATTGAGACCTAATTAGGAAGGCCCCCATCGTAAATATGCCAAAAGACTAAAAATATAGAGAACATAGATGGGAAGGAACAACCACACCCTTGGAATATAAAACACCGAAAAATTACTACCATAAATGTATGCTAATTGGATGAGGCGCTCAACCTTTTAAAATGTTTAATGAATGAAAAAGGAAAAGACTTCACGTGCACATGTCCAAGGCCTCGCCAGGCGACATGATCTATCACTTAACCACTTCAACAATGAAGGTATATATATTTTTTCAAAAGGAATCTTGCCTACTAAATTGCATGAACAAATTCTACATTTCTTGTAATGGTCAACACCTCGCCAAGGTAGATGATATATTATGTAACCACTTCGACATAAGAGGCATCCTAAAGTAGGTTTGCTCCAAAACTGGCTCGAACTACTTTTACATTACTCGCTATGGCCAGTGCCTTGCCACGTGAGATGATACAATATGACACGAGAATTATAATATTTTTTCTAAAGGGGACTTGTCTCCTAAACTTGGACAAGTTGCTCCTACATTTTTCGTAGTAGCCAATACCCCACCAATCGATATGATATATTATGTAACCACTTTGGTAGGGGAGATATTGTTATTTTTCCTAAAGGTTTCCTAAACATGCATGAATTGCTCTTACATTCCTCATAGTGGCCAATGTCTCACCATGCGAGATGATACATTATGTAACCACTTGAGCAGGAGAGGTATAGCAATTTTGTTTCCAAAGAGAACTTGCCTCCTAAACCTATATAAACTATTTCTAAGATCACCAAACTGACATAGCGAACCCAGTCAAAAGAATGTATCATAGCGTCGTAAATTATTTTAATTAGTAGACCATCCAAAGGGCTTCAACTTAGCTTATGATTTTGTTTTTTGAAGCACTTAGTTTTATGAAGGGCTTCGTTATCCAAAGTGCTTAGTTTTTTGAAGAGCTTCGTTATTCGAAATGCTTAGGAGTTGTTTTCTTCGTATTTCAATTTTGAGTTTTTAGTTTTGAATTTATTTTGGGTTTTGTATTTTGAGTGTCCATTTTGAAATTATTGAAAACATGTTCTTTTTGCCATTTTTAAAATTTGTTTTGAAAAATAAAAAAAAATCCAAAATCCAAGTTATAACTGAAAACACCGAACGACAAATTTGTCGTTTTAAATTTTCTTTATAAATTTTAAACTTGTTTTCAAAAACTCGTTTTCGAAAATAGAAAAGCACACGCATTTTCATTATCTTGAAAAATCTAAAACAAAAAATGGCTTGAAAACGGCAAAGAGAACGTGCTCTTAATTTTCTGAAACGCTAAGAGTGCTAAGTTGTATTGCCTTCTATCTCTCTGAAGCGCATTACTTGGGTCATCAAGTCAAACCATTCCTTCTTAACTAGGCAAATCCGAACTAGCTTGGTCACCAAGTTGAAATAAAACTTGTGCATTACTTTTAAGGTCCTCTTTAATCAAAGTAGGTTATTTATTACCAAAGTTTATTTTTTGAGTAATAAGAACTCAAAATTTGCTAATTTATTAGCTAATGGATGACATGTTGTCTAAAAATTAATTCGGTTATCTTTTAAGAGTTCAAAGTGAAACATTTGTCGAATATTTTCCAAATAAAAGGAAGAAATAGAAATAGAAAAGGTTTTTCAATAATAATTGAGAAGTGCAATTGGAAAATTACATTAAAAAACAACTTCTAAGGCTTAAACCTCAAGACTGTCAGTATCTCGAGTCTCCACATTCGCCTCTTATGTGGTCCGAATTGTTTCCAACTAGATATCTAAGTCTGGATGAACTTTCTCTAATATTCTTCATTATCTTTGAAGCTGTCCAACTCTTGAAGTAAGTTCTGAACTTATCGTAATCCTCGATCTTGTTGAAGTTGTCTATATGTGCTTTGACAGCCTCTTCTTCAACCCCTTAGATATTCTCTTTAAGAGCTTCGACCTCTGGTTTCATCTTTGCCTTCTCTCGATTGGCCAATTCTAAAGCCTCAACTATTATTTTGTTATAGTTTTTACAAGCTTCAATTCTCTTCGTTAAGGTAGCAACCTCTACATTATTCTTGAAGACCTCCCATCTAAGCCTTTTCACTTTCATCTCAGTCGAATACACCTTTATTATGACCTCTACCTTGGCCAGTTTTGTAGCCATTCGAGTTTCCTTGGAATCTGTGAGTTCATTTTCAAGTGTCTGAATTAACTAATGCTTTCATCGAACTCCCTGTTTTGCTTCTGAACTTCCTTCAACATATGTTATATGGTAGAGCTGGCGAGCATCCAAAAAGTCATTGGTATCGCAATAGAAAATGAGGTTTGACCACTTATTAGTCTAGAACCTATTATATATGGTTGCAGTAATAGTTACACCTCAGCAATTCGCTTTTGCCTAACCAGTTTTACTTTTCTTAGCAAATTTGAGGACCTCGTCTTCATAAACATTATCCTCTAAGGCACTTACTTTGCTAATTTCTCAAGTAGATCCCTGTGCTCCCTATACGAAGCAGATGTAGTTTTAAAAATCTTGGGAATAGAAAAGGCACATCTCCTGTTAAGTTTATATGGACCAACCTTCGGAAGGGTCTTCCTCTTAAAATTCTCTACAAGACGAGAGGTGTTCATCCAAAAGTCAATTTAAAACATAGAACTAGAAAACAAAGGAATGAAAGAATGTAGAGATGACTTTCCTTTTACCTCTGTTGGCTACCAAAAAGTTGTAGACAAAGTAAGATTTTTTATTCATAAGCTTGAAGTACGACTTCGCCTTGACAGGGAGCTGATAGATAGTTTTATACTTTCCTACTCCAAAGTGGATAGCTCGCATCAAAACATGCTACTTGCAAATAAGAAAAGTTCGTAAGTACTACTATTCAATTAAAATCCGAACTACCTAAGCTCCCACTTCGGCAGGGAAACCTCACGAGCTTCAAAGTAGCCCCCTAAAAAAGTCAAGTCCTAAAAGGCATCGCCTACCATATGTGTCACTTCTCACCAACCTAGAGCTATCCCTCTTTCCAGTGCTTAATCGAGCTAAGAAACTCGAGTACAAATTTAGATGTATGGGCCATAGGGGCTATGTAATACCATCCCTTCTAAAAGACTTCGTTTGGTATAAAGTTCGAAAAAAGTATAAGGGCATCTCTATCTGAATCACTTTCCTATACCATTTAGCTCTATCTATTGGGGGGTAAGATGAGTGGGGGCCAAACTAAATGACCTGAGCATTTCCTTAAAGATGGGATATAGTGGCAAACACATCTTAGCAAAGTGCCACATGCCTTATCTTGAATAGTAGACACTCTTAAATGACACCAAGGTAGACAAGATAATGTAATAAATCCTCAAGTAAAGGCACCTCTGCTCATTATTATTAGAAACTACCTTGGTAGCCACCCACTACTATGAAGTATCCACCTCATTTTCTAGATACTTGTAGAACTGGTCATCCAACCTCTTTACCTCTTTCCCAGTGGGTATATATGAAGTGTTTGATGGATTTGATCTGTCCTTAAACTCTCTACCTTCGACATTTACAAAAAATTTGTGTGATTACTTATGGAAGAATTTTTTTAGAATTCATTAACTTGGCTCTCAAGCTTTGTTTACTTCAAAATCTACTGCTTATATATATTCATGTCTAGATTTGGGAGGCCTATACACCTACAATGTCGCCTTGGTATGAACGTAAATAATTGGTCTATCGCTTCACCATTTACAACAAGAAAGCTATGGTGACTTTATCACCTCATCATTATTACAACACCTCTCCAACTAATGCACTTCGCCAACAAGATGGTAACTTCTCAAAGAGGCAATCTGTAAGTCCTTGCACCTTAGATCATCAATAAAGTGTTTATGTCTATAACCTGATCATATTTTGGAGGCATTTTGTAATCTCTCCACTTGAATTTTTATTCCTAGCTTCACTAGCTTTTAGTCTAAGAGATGACTTCACTATCAAAGCTCATGCCTTAAAAAAATACAAACATATGGACTTAAGGGACTATTGTTATACCTCATCCTACGAAGTAGGCATGTGATAGCCAACTAAGCGAAGATGCAAAATACTATATAAGGTCCCCACTCTGCTCTACTTCGCCTCCCATGTCTCTTTGAGGTGGTTGAGGTACCTCATCTAAAGTGATGCATTCGAGGTGATGTCACTTAGTTTCACATTGGTAGTTCCATGGTAAGATGCTACCTTCCAATGTAGTATATTTTTTGAGGTGATAGGCTCCTGCTATCAATGGAATCTTTTACCAACACCATCTCAGCTAAAAATTTCTTCGTACGAAGATACTCTGTATGTCTAATACATTTGACAGTCTGGAACATATATGCTCAATCAACTTTTTAATACATTTGAGATTTTTTATGATAAAAGATGGCTACTTTTCAGCTTGTGCCAGGTGGCCACATGCTTATGATAGTTGCATAGAAACCTTTTGACTAGCTCTGTCAAGATGAGATTACACATCCAACGAACAACTCTTCATATATAAGCTCGATCTTGTGCCTCCCAAAGGTAAGATAATTCTAGCAATGAAACAATTAATACCATCATCTTCCTTGAGCACCATTGTTGTGATAACGAGTTTGGTATTTTCTCTTCATCTCATAAATACATCACATTGACTGTCTTGAGTGTTGGAGTTCCATTGTTAGGACAAAACCAACAAGCGCACGGATCGTTGACAAGTAAAAGATTTAGTGAATTAAAAGTATCATCCCACGAAGAATAATTGCAATTTTAGTTCACTAGTTATAATTAAATTCGATTTAATGTGACACGAAAGAGATTTGTTTTTATTATTATTCTAATTTAAATTGTGTAAGCAATAAAATATTGGTTTTTATTCAAAGATGAGATGAATGTATTGGATTTTAAAGTCCACTTATTGATGTCTAGTTTCAACTCTCGACTTATGTGAGTTAACTTAATTAATGTATTTATGACAATTAATAATCTGTTAATATCTAATATTCTCTTCCAACATATATTAAATCTATGCTTAACATGACCAATCATATTTCTAGTCCGAATTCATTTGCAAAGCATGGATTCAATCACATGACTATCTCCCACAATTGCACACACCTAAACATTATTTATAATATCTATTCCCCATGTGTTAAATATATAGTGTTCTACATATTGTGTGTCCGCAACACTACAAATAAGCAACTAGTTATCTAAATGATGGCCAAACATTCAAAAAACACTAGATTGATTCATATTTAATCAAGAAAACAAGAATTAACTAAAAATATTAAGTCCTAAATTAAAAATCATAAATCAACAGTTTCAACGTCCATCCAATACATAAAAAATTTAGCCTAACATTGCCATATGAAAATTACACGAAAGAAAGAGAAATGATATCACTCGAGACAAAAAAAAAAAAAAA
>CAIGRP010104537.1:0-17368 GCA_903798385.1 Fraxinus cuspidata | reverse complement strand
TGGGTTATATTCCCCCAAGCATGGGTGGGGCATACCCAGGCTTGTACCTGTTCACATCTGCATCCAGATTTGTTCGACCAGTATATAATAGCTCTATTCCTCCTGAAGAGAGCAACAAAATTGAGCTTATTGGGCCTTTCGAACAAGTGAGTGCTAATTTCTGGTTGCATTGCTTCCCATAGTTAATATGCATTCAAAACATTGAAAATAGTGGATGGTTTTACCTGGTACGTTCGCTTAATTGAGATAACCAACGTCTGATGGTTGTTATTTGCATTATGTGTGAAGGTCTACATGGAAATAAGTTGTCCTGATGGTGGTGATGGTGGAAGGAAGAATGCCTTTCCTGCCACTCATGAAGAAATTCATCCAACTGGAATACTGAGTGTTGTTGCAAATCTTACACCATGGTCTGACCATAATCAGAGTCCACGAAATATGTACCAGTGTCAGGTTTTTCTACTCTTTCCAGAAGAGCCTTCATTGTTTTCCTGACCCAGCTCTGAAAAATTCTGATTTTAAATTTTCTTTATTGATTGCCTTGTTGATAGATGGGAAAACAAACAATGGGTTTCTCTTCTCAAGCTATAAACTGTCGTGCTGATCAAAAGCTATATCATCTTCAGGTTTGGTCCTTTTTTTTTTGAATTAATGGTCTGTAAAGCTATTTTTAACTGCAATTTTTTTTGAATCTTTTCATATTGATTTTTCCCCACCATCAGAAGTGATATTGGGTTACTGATCTCACATGCTCTTTAATTATCTCACTCATAACTGTTCTGACTCTTTACGATAAATTTTCCTCTTTGTAGTCACATTTCGTATTAGTTACTGAATGTTACATTAGCAAAAGTGGTTCTTCTTTCTTCTATATTTATGCCGTGAATTGAAAACCAACCATGCTATGATTGTATGCTCTTTAATTATCTCATTCGTAACTGTACTGTCTCTTTACAATAAATTTTTCCTTTTTCTTTCTTTCTTTTTTCTCTTCTATCTTTTTAATTGAAGGATTTTGTTATGAATGATAGTAATATGTCGTGTGATTAGTCAAATTAGATGACATTTCCCGGAAGTATATTCTGATTTCGTTTTATCTGCTGAAGTTATTTTCTCTTGTAAGATATCCACTTTGTTATAGATTTGGTAATTCATGTTGTTGATTGTCTTTGTTCTTCTCCTACACTGTTTCACTTTACTGCTGATTTGTGTGTTTACAGACTCCACAAACCCCAATTGTACGCACCAAGGCATATGAAAAATACAACATTGATGACTACCCATTAGGAACAAATGCAATTGTTGCTGTTCTAGCATATTCGGGGTAATAATACAAAACATGTTATGTATCCTGATATTTTCCTTGGTTCTTATGTGTGTTTATATATATTCTTTAAATTATGCAGATATGATATGGAGGATGCCATGGTATTAAATAAATCATCTGTGGACCGTGGCATGTGTCATGGCTACACATACCAGGTGTGTCTAATGCTTAAATTTTCTTTCTTAAGAATGTGAATTTCTTTTGAATGAAATACCACTTTACGGCAAATACGTTCTTTTGGATAATCAAAGAAAAAGTATTAAGATAATACTCCTATAGAATTTTTGGTAGAGAAGATTGTATAGTATCCCAATGAAAAATGTTTAATCTTATTTATTATACTATTGAATCCTATGGAATAGTGAGTATCAAATAGATGCACAGTTCGTTTTGTACTTTGAATGGTTTTTATTAAATAGCATTACTCGAAACCACTTCATATTACTCAAAGTTTGGGACTTGGGTTTGGGCCTCAAGGGTATCAATAGTCTTTGAAGGGGAGATGACTTACATGCTAGTAGGTTGAGCCAAAGTCCACAAACGTGCCGCTGTCCGGTCGGCTGGCACGGTACGGTCATGGGTCGTGGGCTTGGGCCAAGTTGGTATATATTTTTTTAGTAAAATAATATTTGAATTATATTATTTTATTATTTATTCAAATAATATATTCATATTATTTATTTATTTATTTCCTCGGATTTTCTTGTGCACGACATGTGGCATCTTATAGACACTTGCGGTTGACCGTTGAACTGCTTGTCCAAATGAACAGACACAACTTTTCGATTGTTGTGTCTTTTGAACACAACTTTTTGACTAATATAAATGGGTCCCCATACACCGGAATTTATTCATTCCAAATATTCTAAAAGTACTAAATTGCTGCAAAAGATTATTTTTGAATATTAATTATTGCACGGTAAAATCATTATTTTTCCAACAAACATAATGTCATATCCATTTAACTCTAAAAGTACTAAAACTTGTCCAAATCCAACTAACTTCAAATTTCTAATTTCTGCTTATGTTAATGTTTTGGATCAACAATCCATCATTGCTGCATGTTATGTCCTCGTTTTAGTTACAGGGATACATTTCGTTAATATGATTTTTGCGATCAAGTAGGATATTTGGAGTCAACATTCACTATTTTTGCGGTTTTAATGTTCACAGAAATAAGGAAAAGAGAGGTGCAGTTGTTACCATTATTATTACAATTATCANACATTTCGTTAATATGATTTTTGCGATCAAGTAGGATATTTGGAGTCAACATTCACTATTTTTGCGGTTTTAATGTTCACAGAAATAAGGAAAAGAGAGGTGCAGTTGTTACCATTATTATTACAATTATCACTAGTTATACTTTTTAACTTACTCTCTTTCGTGAGGGTCATGATGGAGCAGGAAAGAGTGAAAAGAAAAAGTCTTGTTAGCATCTCAGAATACTTTGTTGGAAATTAACATGTATTGTTCATGAAATATTTTTTATTTTTTTAATCATGTGTTTACTTGGGCTGTCCAGAGTGGGTGTTGATTTTTTTATGTATGTGAATATCAATGTACATCGCATGTATGACCTTTCTAATCTACAGACAGAAACAATTGACTTGACTGAACAAGGCATCAAGGCAGATCGTTCTCAGAGAACATTTGGGAGAAGTAATCTGGACAAGTCATCTCATCAATTCATCGATATTGATGGGCTCCCCCATGTTGGGCAGGTAAATTTTTTTTTGTGTGTGTGATATATATCAAGTTAAAAATGATGTCTAATAAGTTTTTGACCTTTTCCAGAGGATTAATCCGAATGATCCTTATTATAGCATCTATGACGAGGTAACAAGTAAAGTAACAAATATCAAGTTAAAAGGTTCAGAGCCCGTTGTTGTTGATTATGTTGCTGTTGATGTTAAAAACAAAAAGCATCTACAGAAGGTGAGCAGACAAACTCCACTGAATAAGCTGATCTTTACCTTTTACTTTTGCTTAGAATTCTCTCCTACTTTCCACCCAACAGTGCCCTTGTCAAGATTTTACCAATTTCTTTTCGTTTTTGTTTCTAGCAAATAGTCGTTTTCATATTGGAGATTCTCTATGAATTGCCATATTTAGTGCTTGTTTGGATTAACTTATAATTACAATATAATTTGAAGGTCAAAGTCATAATTTAGTTTTAACCACATCTATCACATTATAATTTCAGCAACTTGTAAGTAAATCCAAACAAGCACACAGTATGGCCTTCTTGGGAGATGTATTTGGGAAGCCATGCCGTTTGGTTGGAGAATTATGGATCGGAAAGAGCCATGATTTTTGGTTTTAAGTTCTAATTGTAGAATCGTTCTATAAAATTAAAATTTCTCGTACTGCCGTATCAAAGAGCAGACCACACGCTATTTTAGTTCCCACGTTTATCATATGTGATGTCATAGTGATTGCTCTTTGCTTGTCCTTTGTGCAGGCAAACATACGCCTTCGGCGTACTAGAAATCCTATAATTGGGGATAAATTTAGCAGCAGACATGGGCAAAAGGGTGTTTGCTCTCAGCTGTGGCCAGATGTGGATATGCCATTTTCTGGAGTTACAGGAATGCGACCAGATCTTATTATCAATCCACATGCATTCCCTTCTAGAATGACAATTGCAATGCTTTTGGAATCAATTGCTGCTAAGGTATTACTATTAAGCATAATTGTATTTCTTGCTTTATTCTTTTTCCTAAGCGGTTCTATTACTTTTTCAAAGTAAAGTCATCCAACAAAATGTGAAGTTATTACATAATCTAACCGATTGCCTTCTTCTGAAGGATGACTTTATCTGATTAATGTTTGTTGATCTGGTTTTATTGTTCTTGTTTATAGGATTGATATACTAAATGGCATATTGATAGAAGTAACGTCATAGTAAAAATGAGTTTCTTGTGAATTCATGAGTTTGAAGGCTCAGAACATATTTAGTGCTGAAAATATTAAAATTGAGTATGAAACATCAGATTATAGCTGTTAAACCTTGCCTGGCCCAGATTGTTCAAAATGCAAGTAAATTGGATTGAACCAGTAAACCTGCCTTGGTTTTGTACAATTTCTGCTACTAAATTTTTGAGGACCAGCTAAATAGCATGTTGATAGATAACATGAATGAT
The DNA here is from genome assembly GCA_903798385.1 of Fraxinus cuspidata. Lineage (NCBI taxonomy): Eukaryota > Viridiplantae > Streptophyta > Magnoliopsida > Lamiales > Oleaceae > Fraxinus > Fraxinus cuspidata. Next base: position 12,895 of record CAIGRP010104537.1, on the reverse strand, counting down.
CGAAATTTTGAAGAACTCCAATTTTGAATTTGTTTAATATTATTTATCTTTGTGATTGTAGGGAGGCGCCTTACATGGAAACTTTGTGGACGCAACACCATTTTCTAGCTCAATAAAGAAGAATACAAAAGGGTCTGAAAATGAAACCACTTCACTTGTTGATGAACTTGGTTCCTTGTTGATTGCCCGTGGATTTAATTATCATGGCGTAGAAGTACTCTACAGTGGAGTATATGGAACAGAACTGACATGTGAAATATTTATTGGGCCTGTCTATTATCAGCGATTACGGCATATGGTTTCAGATAAATTTCAGGTGAGATTTCTATGTAAAATTTTGTGCGTATTTTTCCCCTACACATTGATTTTGGGTATGCAAGTTTATCTGCTGCGCTAAAACAGTCTGGTTGCTTTCAAAAATTATTCTTCTGTTGGCCAACGTTATCTCATTAGCTGGACAGTAGTATTGAGTTGAAAATTATTCTTGTTGGCAGGTTCGTTCTACAGGAACTGTGGATCAGGTTACTCGGCAGCCTATTAAAGGAAGAAAACGCGGTGGGGGTATCCGTTTTGGAGAAATGGAACGAGATTCCCTTCTGGCTCACGGAGCAGCGTATTTGTTACACGATAGACTTCATATGAGTTCAGACCATCACATAGCTGATGTTTGCTCCCTCTGTGGAAGCATCTTGACAACGTCAATCATCCAGTCGCAAAAACGAGCAGTTAGAGAGATGGTCGGCGATCTACCTCCTGGTAGGGCCCCCAAAAAGGTTACATGTGTTTCCTGCCGGAGTAGTAAAGAAATGGAGACCGTAGCTATGCCTTATGTTTTCAGATATCTAGCTGCAGAATTGGCTGCCATGAACATAAAAATGACCCTTCAGCTGAGCAATGGTTCGGGAGCGTGAAAAATATTATGAATTGAGTTGCTTTGGCTGCAGTCTAGAGACGAATGGAGAAATTATTTCGGCATGAAAAGTGGGTCCTACAGCTTTGCTCATATCTAAATGTACGGTGGGAAGCACTTGACACCTGCTACTTGCGATTTGAGTCCGTCGAGAGAATGGCATACATGTGAAATTGTGTAAACATGTTTTGTTGACTCATCTTTGTCACACTTTATTTAATAGCTTAAGATATTGAAGGTATGTAGATTTTATTTACTTCTACTAAAACCTAACTTGTAAAACTTTGTTGTTTCATTACATAACACGCAACAGAAAGCAATCCGTTTCGAAGAAAAAGCGATCATTTTCCATCTATATAAGATAATAATATTGTTATAAAACAGCTTTGTCTTGCAAAGTCTTACCTTTCTACTTTGCATCAATTTGTCATTTAACTATAATTGTTAGTGTGGAAGACTAGACGTGTCATTCGCTATAAGAACTGCATCAATACTTCTTGCTCAAATGTATAGCAAAGTCGCCTTCAGGAGAATACATTTTTGAAGCAGATTTTTATTTGTGAAGCCTTCCAATAATTGGTATCAAATTATAAAGTGGAGCTTGATTGCAGTTTTGATTTTCTTTGAACTATAGAGCTCATTTCCTGCTGTCTCCTTTTCTTCCTTTCACTCGTACATATACACTCAATAATGGTATCGATTTGACCCCTTTGGGGGTGGCCGAGTTGATAGAACAGGTGAGCGCGAAGATCGAATGTCACAAGTTCGAATCCACTGTCAACACTTTCTCGGTCGAGCTCGTCGCACAGGGCTTGTCTAGTGCGGTTTATCTCTCCTGTGTGATTTGCGGTCTATTGCACATGGAGCGAGGTTTACCCAGTGCGCACTCACGAGTAATGGCTACGGATTCCTACGTTACAAAAAATAAATAAATAATGGTTGCATGTTGCTCTGGGAATAGCCCTGCTTAATATGTATGCAAAATCTATGTTTCTCTCAATTACATTTTTCAAGGAAGCACGACGAAGTTTAAACAACTCCTTTGCATTTTCAGGATCATAGCCTTGATCATCAAAATCTCGAAGATGATAGCGGAAACCTCAAAGGGGTAAATACCCTATAAATGTTTCAGACCTATCAGCACTTTATATATGGTTTATTGTGGTTTATTGAAAAATCATTCTCGCGCCTCCACCCTCCATTTCTATTCATCGCGTCCTCCACCTCCCTCCCTCCCTCCCTCCGCCTCTCGCACCTGCTTCGCCCTGACACAACTATTACTCACTGGCCACTCCGTGACCGTCCCTGTGAATCCGCAGCTGCTTCGCCACCTCCGCCCGTGAAGTTCCGCAGGACAGCAGTCAGCAGCTGTTCCTGTTCGATTCGAGCCCTAGAGTCCAAACCAGTCGCCCTGGTTGCTTCAACTTCGCCGGTGATTCTTGACCCCGAACCAGCGAACCCAATCAGCTAATTGCAGCAGTCAGCAGGATTAGCCATTTGGTGAATTCAATTTTCTTTTGACAACCCGTCCCTGTTCCGCAGCTAATCAGCCCTTCCCTTTTTTTATGTTGATTTGTTGATTTTGTTTTAATGTTTGAATTTTTACTTTTTTAACTTCTGAAATTAGCATTTTGATATTCAATTGCTCGAGCCTCTAAGCATACAATCGATTTGGCAATTGGCTACCTACCAGACTTCCTTCCTGCCTGTTTGCTTGCCTCTAATTGTGAGTTATTGTCTTCTCTGTCATTGTAATTTGTAACTTTGTGAAGGGTGAATTACATAAGTTCTGAATGGAGCATTGCCCTGTGAATTGTTATGTGAATTGCTAGTTGATTTTATGTGAATTGTTATAGAATTGCGCTGTGAATTGCATTCAATCGTAATTGAATATCTAAGATTTTTTCAAAAAAAAAAAAAAAAAACTAATGTGGACAAGCTGATCACTCTAGGCTATTCTTGGCCATCCCTTTTAAGTCACGATAAATTGTATCAGTGTTAGTTTCCTGTCTCCGCCCTGTATGTACATACAAGTTGATAAATAAGAGAGAGGGTTCAATGAATGTGTGCTTCAATTGATTAGGCATTGATAAAATTTGTAAATTTTTAATTGAACAAAGCGTAAATTTTTGAACGCGCCATCACTGTAAATTGCAAGTATATGTATATATATATATATTTTATCAAAAGATCGTTTGATCAATCAGGGTAAGATACTTCCATGCAAGTGGTTTGTTTCCTTATGCTTTTATATTCAATAATTTATGCAAGAATTGTCAGTGGACCTTCGAGTTCTTTATTAAGAGATAAGAGATCCTATGGGAATTTAAGATGATCTAAGATGGGTGTGTCGCTTGGTCATTGATAATCTTCATAAGAGAAGAGTGGTATGAAGTGTTTATCTTATGGTGATATAACTGTGTATGAAAACTATACGTATTTTACTAGTATTTTTAAATGCTCACTCTTACAAAATTTTACAGGTTAGTTCGGGTCAATTGGAACAGTGGTGGGATCGTGATGCGACTGCCAAGAGGAATTGAAGAGATAAAACATTAAGTTTAATTTTTTTCTTTAAATTATTAGTTAGTTTAATTTGTTCAAAAACTATTATTTAATTTGTGATTATGTTTTCATTATGGAAAATTCAGTTATTTTATTATTTAAAGAATATGATTTTATCGTTCTCGAAAAATTGAATTTTTGGTAATCCTCTAATGTCTGTGAAATTTTGGAACGTTACAATCATGTTATTGAAATCAAATTCAGGAATGCACAATATGAATATTTCAAAATTTAAGCAAATTTAACATTGTTTGAAGTAGTAAGCGCTAAACCCCTCATTTAATTCTATACAAGAAAAATTTGCACCAAGTCTAATCGCTCTCCACAATTTAGAAAATCTTTTTTTTTTTTTTAAATTAACGTTCTTAAGATTAAAGAGTTGAAACGTGAAGTCAAAAGATCTACAATTGGTATCTATTTTACTATAATCGAAACCTTTGAAACCACAAAAATCCACAGTGCCCTCTAGCTGGAATATCCGAAGCAACATTAATTCTAATCTAGAATGTGATTTATAAATCAGGTCTGAGTGATAAAGCAACGATGATTTCAACACTATATTATTGTTAAAAATGCATTCATTATTGAAGAGTCATTTATTTAAAACAAGAATAATTTGCGCAGTTTATCTAAAATCTTGAACCTAAAATAGCCTGGTGCTCGAACATTGACTCGAGGCAAATTGTAGTAAAGCGTCAAGATTTTATTGAACGAACAGCTAAGTGGATAGCAAAAATGCTCACAACAAAATGCATTCAATGAAGGGTTATTATTTTAAAAACGAAGATAATTTGATCAATCAGACAATGGCAATCATCTCTTTTCAAAATCAATTGTTCTTAGGATTACTCAATCCGGCAAATATCAGGAAGAACGAATTCTTCTTTCCTAATTATCCTATGGTCGAAACATTCGAAACCACAAGAATCGTGTCCTAAAATGCGATAATCAAAGAACTCTTATTCGTCACATCAAAAATCACAAGAATTCTTAACTGTAATGCAATATCTAAATCATTGATACGACTGAAAATTAATATTTATTATACAGCATGAATGATAATGTTAATTTATACAACACATGAACAGAATTTGAAGAACCTAATTGCAGTCAAAAGGGTTCAATATAGATGAAATCTCAACCCAAAAAAAATGAATAAATTAATTCCAGTAATTAAAGAATATTAACCGTCGGTCTCTTTCTGCTTCCATTCCAACCCCATAAATCTGCACGGAGAATATCTGATTTTGTACTCTGAAATTGTCTCAAGATTGGGTGACCATAAATGATCTTTATTACACCCAACCAATTGATTATAATGCTTCTGCAATTCCGGGGTACTGCATAAAAAACTATTCCCTACAGGATTATTCAATTCATTGCCAATTTCCTGTTCTTTTGTAACGAGTTTGGTGATGAATTCAGGCATGACTTTGATTAAAACCCTTCCGTTTGAACCCTTCAGATATTCAAATGGGCAGTCCTTAAAATTAATGGCAGTAGGTTTAGGGTACTTGGATCCCAAGGCAGCCAAACAAGAAGCTGATAGGACATTGCGTGTGAAGCAAGTTATTGGAAGAACAAAGTAGGTTTGGCCTTTCATGAGCTCATCATCAATGGCGAGTGCAGGGACTGGATGACCTATAAAGAATGAGTCTGCATGGCAAACCATATATTCCGGGAACTCGAACATTATTTCTCCGGCGACGACTCGTTTTCCGGTGAGAATTCTTGTGGAGCTTTCGTAAAATATTAGCTTCACAGATGAAGTTGATTCTGGTTGACAACAAGAGGATATTGCATTTCCCATTATTGAGAGAGAAAGGTATATGCAGTTGGAAAATATGGTTGGCAGTTGTATGTATATAAATAGAGAGGTCTGACTTTGAGAAAGTCTGTGATTTTAATCTTTTAGGTTTTAGGGGGCGGTGGTCATTAATGGTGGCTTTGAACAGCTTGTGTAACGTAATTCGCTCCACTTTACTGCACGACTTGTTAAAAATTTGCAGCTATGTACATATACATACGTGTATAAATTTATATGTTCACCATATTGACTATACAAATTATGTAAATAAATTCATATAACCATGTGGTTGATACAAATAAAATGAAGTTTAGGAATTTTCTCTTTCCATTTAAATTTTTAGATGTGATTGTTGACATGGTATTAGATTCTTAGTTCAATCCCGTCGCCATCAATTTATTAAAATTTGTGTGTGTTGGACCTTTGATAGAAAAAAAATTCACTACAAAAAAGTACGGTATCACCGATGGAAAATGGCATGAGTTCCAATGGTAAATCCACTATTGATAGTTTAGTCGCTAATTTACCTACGAATAGAGAATATCGATAATTACCTACTAATTACCAATCAGTTTTTCTATAGTAATTACATAATTAATTCACAATAATTTTGAACGTCAGAAATTACAATGTGGATTAAGTCCGTTGCTAATCAGCAATGATTTCACATTGCTATTTTTGTAGCTAATTTTTGCTTGTTTTACCAGCGGAATAAATCTAATCATATTTTGAATTGCACTTTTAAAAAAAAATTATTACATTTACATTCTTTTCTTGGCAGATAAATATCTTAAAGTTAATCTTATAAAATAATGTTAAGGTTAAAATTTTAATGTACAAATCAACTAACCATGTAAATGAAATTACAAAAAAATATCCATTCAATTCCTATTAGAGTTCAAAACAACATAAAATAAAACTAAATTAAAAGAATATTTAGTCCAACTATTGAAGACACTTTGTCTTCTGCAATTGGAATACCCTTCTCTAGTAAAGGAAGAAATATGTAACCTACAAATTTATAAAAAAAGCAACGTAGACTTATTAGAAAGATGTAACCTGCACACAAATGAAAAAATATCACGAATAATAAACTTATAATCTTTTCATATCTTCAACGTGACCTATTAGAAAATGCAAGATTTTATAATATTTTCATATCTTATAATTATTTGCCTATTAAACGTCAAAATATAGAAGCATGTTTGAAAAAAAAAAAAAAAACCTATGACTAAGAACTATTTGGTCGATTTACTTCAAAATCTCAATGATTAAAAGGCCTTTTTTTAACTTTTGTGCTCGTTATGACTTGAAACCCAACGTGCTATTGAAAAATCTAATGCATGAAAATATTATGTCTCATTGTCCATTTCTTCAAGACTATGAATTTTCTGTAAATATCTTTTATTCCACGACATAATTTGTGATATAAATATATTTGTAAATAATTTTCATAATTTATACAAACAAATTAAGGCTATATGATAATCTGATTTCTGTTCACAAATTATAGGCCTAACAAGTGGACATTGATTCATTATAATTTTATCCAAAAAAAGGGCAGATGAAACATATGACTGAAAACCTCTATTTAATAAGTTTAATCTAACGACTTGGAAATTTAATAGGTTTTAAAAAGTTGACTTATTAGAAGTTATATCGAAAAATACATTAATCGAACGTCAATATATAGAAACGCGAGATATACAGTTACATCAAATTATATATATTCGATTAGTACATGAACATCAAATTTGAACCAAAAAAGTCGTATTTATAATTCCATCTATTTTATTTGGGGGTATTTAGTATTATTCTCTTATCCACTCAATCTTTTCTTAACAAATTGAATGGTCTTCGGACAACAACAGTTTTGCAACCTTAGAATTATTCAGTCTCAGACGTATGAAATGCAAATACATGGTGTTTTAATTGGATAATTTTATGAGCATTCACATCAACATTTGATTTATTTAAAGCAAGTACATCATCCTCTTTTTTGAATCTAAATTGACTTAGTTTTAGGTATATATTTTGTTACTTAAGTGTGTCATAATTACCTATAATTATTGCATTTTCTTCATACGGATCTTATCTTAGTGGTCAAAAACCGGTAAAGAAGCCAGAGATTTCAAGAAATGGTGCTGGAAAATAATAGTAGATCAATTACAAGGCCGAAACTAGGGGTGTTAAGTTAAGCGAGTCGAGTGCCACTCGTTGACTCGCAAGAGTTGGACACGCCATAATGAATAAAATATATAATTTCAGTAAAAAAAAATTAAATTTGATGAGCCACGAGGGACTCGCGAAGCCTGACAGTAGAAGAGCGGAGTCCCGTTTAACGCCCCGAACCGGAACTAACTATTGTAACCATGAATTGATGATGATAAGTCAGGATAATTGAGATTTTGACTTTGAATTTGTCGTTGATGTTTTAAAATTAATTTATAAAAGTCAATACGCCTAAAATTTCTCAATCTAATAAGTAATACCTCTCAGAAGTAAGATAATGGCTTGGGCTTTACTACGGACCAACTCATTACTGAAAGAGAGAGATAAGCTGTTGTTCAATATCGTCAAATTGCGACGCCCATCTCCGATTTAAATTTGACCCGATTAAATCTTAGTTAAATTTGACCTTATCATAGCCTGGGGTGTCACTTCATTCTCCTTTTCTGGGATTAATCCCACCATATTGTACTCCATTAGACCATTACTCACTCGTCATGTTGCATAAGTCACTAAAATTTAAAATGCTTTTAAATAGTCATTGAACTTTAACACGTCACACTCGATCACTCACCCGCCATGTTTCATTAGTTCATCGCGTCAAATTTTCTAGTTAGCGTATTTGCCTCAGTTAGACTAAGTGCCTAAATTAAAATAATATTATGAAGTGGTTACTAAGTTGGAACAAAATAAGTATATATATATAAAAGTTCAGTGATTGCCACTGTTTTCAAAGTATTAGCAATGAGTTTTGTCAACTCCCATTAAAATATATAAAAAAATAGAGAAAATAATTCAAAAAATCATAGATAATTCTTCAACTAGGAAATTTTTCACGACAAATCTCCATTTGCAGCTTGGCAAATCTGAAGACAGTTACGATTAATTTACACAAGGTATATCCATTGACAAAGTCCCAGTTTATAAAAAATATTATCTCAATTGTTTAATCAGAGTATTATAGTTCCAACTTATGAAAATATTACCTCTCAAATTATTTGATAAAATTCTGCTGAAATTATATAGTCTTTTCTATTTATTAAATTTCAATTTTAATCTTACATTTCACGAGATCCAAAATATTTACCAATTTTTCAACTACTTATTTCATCAACTGTTATCATATTCTGTCAAAACGTTTATCAAAAATTTTAATGCGCGGAAAATGTAATACCTTGTAGGAGTATAAATAATGACGGGCTTTAACACATCACCGACGGAGCAAGATTATCTTTCTTGTTCAACAGACAAGGGAAGGCATGCAGTCTCTCAGAATAAAATTTGTCCAAATCAAATCCTACTTCATAGTTGAAGTAGATAACGTGCTCGTACTAAAAAAAATGGAGCAAAGATGGCCAAATCAATATGTTACTCTGTACTAAATTGAGTTATCTTATGTGAAGTTCATGAAGCAAAGATGGCCGAAATAATGAATAAGTGATTGATCAAATGTTAGCTTGATTTTATATAATAATTGAATATCTATGTTATGAATTTTTTTAATATAACAAGTATAACTTTCGTTGACCTCAAAATTTATCCAATCAAGTAGCCAAAAAAATTTCGATAATTTGATTTACGTAGACATCACCGGCACACTGGAGGATATCGTTAGAATACAAAGGTCACCATCCCAAAAAAATCAGACAATCGTTTGTATTTCGACGATCAAGTCAACTATCGGAATGAAATAGAATGAGTGTAAGAAAGATGGGTGAGATGTGATTTAGTTAGGGTTCGAAGTACATACCTTTTAAGTACAATTTACTCAATAACTCGTGAAATTCGCTCTACCATGTGCATGCCTTGTAATTTATAGGTAGAATAATTTTCGTTCCACCAAACGAAATGAATAAAAGAGTATACTCACAGCAATGATTGCATTGTACCTAAAATATTAGGCACTCTAAAATGCACTTTGCACACACTATAATAAATAAATAAATTGAAGAGATAATATCATTGACTTCAAGATCCAACCATCTAAAACAAACACCTTACAAAAACGATCTCAAGAAGACATTAAACAATTCGAATTTATCTATGTCTAAACGAAAACCGAAGAAAAACCTTATTATTCAGGGCGAGCCTAGAACTAGAACAATACATTGGGGAGATGAAATTTAAAAGAAGTCACTAAATAAACAAAATTTAAATTAATATTACATAAAAGTTACAATATAACAATATGTACTGAAGTTTTGTCCTACAAGATTTGTCTACTCGAATAAAGGAAATTTCAAGAAACCAAATGTTTGACAATAAATATTAAATACACAGCCGGATGAATATTCTGTCGATAAACTAATGGCGAAAGACATGATTTTAGTACCGGTCGGTGATCAAGAAAACAATTTTGGCATCTGTTGCTAATTACATATATCAGTTATTTTCTTATAATGTTAATACCTTCTTTAATTAAGTATATGCTTTATCTTTACATATTTTTCTACGTATCTGCGTCATCACTTTCACGAACATAGTATGCTGTGTAAAAAAACATAGTATAAAACTGTTGACCTCAAAAAATGTTGCCAACAGATGTCGAGTCCACTCGTGCATACATAAGCCAAATTCCAACACGTAAAGACATATCAACGGTAGAGATCGCTCCGAAATTGGACGTGAGAACAGCTTGACGACACGAGACGTTTCCGTTTGGGTTCCGACGAGATATCCGTGACACGATTATATAATAAGAATCAATCGTTAAAAACTAAATCTGAATTTGTTATAAGTCAATGAGAGTAAAATATATTGATTCAAGTTTATGAAATTGCATTAGTACTCAATTGTTACATGGTGGAGGTACTTATAGTGTTGTAAATGGAATTGTGACCTTTGGATCAAATTACACGTGGCCTCATCTCCTTGGCCAAGGCATCAAGTCAATCTTTGCACGTGCTCCGTCACTAGTTGAGGGGCCTCGGATCTGGGAGAGGCCTCGGATTAACATGAGCCTCGGATCTGGGGGAGGCCTCGGATTAACCATGGGCCTTGGACTACTTGGGCATCGGATCTGGGAAAGGCCTCAGATTAACTTGGGTCTCGGATCAACATGGGTCTCGGATCTGGGAGAGTCCTCATGGGCATCGGATCAACATGGGCCTCGAATCTAGGGGAGGCCTCAGATTAACATGGGCCTTGTTCTTCGTAAAGAGCAGTCCGACCACGTGGCAGTACCTAGTAACAAGTCATAACAAAAACAAACACACCGTACAAAAATGATCTCAAGAAGGCATTCGAATTTATGTCTGTATGTATGAAAAAAAAAAAAAAAGGGTCTGTATAAATATCTCATAGGAAAGGTTACAATGTAACAAGATTTGTCTGCTTGAATTAAAGAAGTCTCAAGAAACTATATTGGCAGATGAATATTCTGTGATTTTTAGTATAGGTCAGTGATGAAGGGAACCGATATTGTCTGGACGATATCTCTCTTGAATCTTTAGAACCGGCCTCTCCTCAAGTGTAATCCTTGAAATACAGAATCTGAAGTATGGATCAAAAGCGAAAAGGATTCCCACCTATTTAACAGATTTTATCACCTGCAGGAACTGCACCAACTGGAGCTGCGGCTGAATTAGTCAAAAAAAAAAAAACTTACTTTGCATATTATGTCATTGTTTGGCCCCCATTTTGGATAATTTATAAATTTTGAAATAATGATTGATGGAAGAATGTGTGGTTGAAAAATAATGAAAAGCTTTAGATTTGTGTGTAATATTATTTTATTTGGAGAATGTGTATATATAAGTTTTGTGGATTAAACAGCGGTTCCTTATTTTAAGCTCTAATATTAATATCAAGTTAAAGTCAATAATTAATTTTAAATTCACATTTTGTGGAATGCATAACTTTTCAATCATACGTTTTATCAACTTAAAACAAAATCTATTAAAAAATTAATTTTAATTTACACCAAATAGGGGTTAAGGATGAATGATAAGTATTGACAATATTCAGTCCCTACTCAGTAGAGATTTTTTGAGAATATACATATATATCCACTTCGTAATTATTCCTATTGAAATTCTAAAATTTTTAAAAATATAATTCTTATCCACGTCACATTTCAATATTGTCCTTACTAAATTTACTAATTTAAACACTATACACATCCACACATTTTTATATATTCATCCCATCATAATTTTTTCAATCCTTTTATATATTTAGGGTAATTATATTGCCACCACAAATTTTAACTGATACAACACATTTTAATTGCAATTAAACTCCTTAATCTTTCCTCATTATAACAATTATTTTCTTTGACTTTCTTTCGTTGAATTCTCATCTTCAACCTTTCACTAATTCGTATTTCTCATTCTTGGTCATGATTTATATTCAAATGTTTTATTTTCATACTTTGAAATGAGGCGAGATTTTTTTTCCGCACTTTTTATTTATTTCCTTTTTAAAAATATGAAGGAAAAATAAGTTATTTTACGCTATTTCAACGGACTTTTGGACATAAAACTATTATCAAATACAAAATATGTTAACTCATGAAAAAATTGACAATAAAAATAACATGAAAAATCGTTATGTACATTAGTACTATAATGAGTAAAGATTAAAAACCTAGGTGCAATTAAAATGTGGTGAAAAAAATAAAAATTGTGGTGTGAATATTATTACCCATATATTTATCCACGTACTTTTTATATATCTATACATCCATACCATTTTCTATGTATCTATTCACACCATTTCTTTTCAAGTGTAATTTTCCTATTTTAACTGCTCTCTTTCGAACTCCATAAGCACCCTGAAAATCCAACGTAAAACCAAAAAAAGGAGAAAACAAAATGGCCAGTCTTCTGGAGTGTCTACATTTCTTTTGTTGTAGAGCTTTTATTGATGTCATTGCAATTATATCCATTTTTCAGGGCATAAATTTACCAGTAAACCGGCCTTCTAAATCTTACTCAAGAACAAGTATGCAGTCGTGGACTAAAGCTGATACGTGCTGCAAATCTTTCCGCAAATATCTTTCAACAAAATTTTCAGTCTTGATACGATATTTAAAAGTTAGCCTGGAATGGTGGTGGGGATAGTGACGATGGAGTTGCAGAATAAATAGAAAACCTCAACAATTTTCTTCAGAAGAATTTAATAAGAATAAATATTAGTGGATGAATTCGGATTGATGTTTAAGTAAATTTACATTAGATTTAAAGTATAATAAAATTTTCTTTTTAAAAGTGAATGTATGAATAACTCATGTAGATGTAAATAGCGGCTCCCTATAAATATGTGTCACATGAAATGTGTATTTAATCTAGTGAAAATTACCCTCACACCTACATTTAAATATTCAATTTCAAAAATCAAGTTGTAACTATTTTTATATATTTTTTTCAAAAATCAGGTTATAA